>CAJVPY010005625.1:0-11282 GCA_910591965.1 Dentiscutata erythropus
TCAAATAAAAAAATTTTCAGCGAATTTGATTAAATGGTTGTGGAGATACCTTTGCTCAAAGTTTGAGTAAAGTATCAAAATATAAGCTATACCTAATTTTTTTTAAAAACTTTGAGTGAAAGTATCCCACAACTACTTGACCAAATTTAAATTCTATGGATTAATAGAATTCAAATAAAAAATTTTTTAATAAATTTGATCAAGTAGTTGTGGGGATACCTTTGTTCAAAGTTTGAGTAAAATCAAAATGCCTATTAAAATAAAAGCTATGCTTAATTTTTTTTAAAAAAGTTCGAGTGAAGGTATCTCTACAACTACCTGACCAAAATTTGATGAAAATTTTGTATTTGAATTCTATGGATCTAGAATTCAAATAAAAAAATTTCTGACTTGTGATTGTCAATCAAAATAACTCATATGTAGCCAATTAAAATTAGCTAAAAATTTTATAAATTTTATAATAAAAAATAAAAAAAAATATAAAAAAAAATTGTATTAATTCTAAAATATGATTGGCTGCTATATATAGGGTCATTATGGAGACGGGTCTTCATAAAAAATTTGACTTTAAATATATATAAATAAGTCAATGTAATACAATTAGCAGCAAATCACATAATTTGCTGATATTGATTTAAAGAATTTTTTAAGTTTTTGAGTATTAATATTTTAAAAATTTGCATATCAATATGCATATTCTAACCAGGCGATTTTGCGCAATCCGAAATTACACGTGTCACGTGACCCATAGTCCGGAGTCACGCAATATGGGTCGGATGTCGGCTCCTGGCATGTGGTGTGGCATTAGCAAAAGCAATAACAATTCTCTATATTTATTTAAAAAAAAACTTTATATAATCACATTACTATTAAAATTTCATAATCGTACCTTTTTTATATAAGTGATTATAGAGGAGGACGACTGTATTTTGTTTTATAATATTTAACAAACATGAATAAAATAAACCAAAAGAGACAATATATAGTTGTGAATATTATAAACTTACTGGGCGTCTCTGCACTATTTGTGTCAATTCCGGTTAAATTCTTTAATATGATATTCATTAAATTATATGCTAATAATTATAAATTCTAAGTTAAGATCCTTTCGTATCGTCAATCTCTTTTATAACTATTATTCATTCTTGAAATATTCTGTTTCGACTACATGTATATCATATGATTTTAATAATTATCTGCGGCAATAATATGGATTTTTTTCTGCAGTGTTTACACAGTACCTGCGGATAAAACTAGAGGAAATAAGTATATACATTACAAAAAAGATAAGATTTATACGTTACTTGTTTTGAAATAAATACGGTACTTATTTTTCTAAAACTTTAATTGAGGGTTTCAAAATTAACAAATAAATTGAGCATTTCGAAAATAAGTAGAATTTTTTCAACAATAGTTTGATATGTTGAATTATAAATCGGAAAAATAAATAAGATTCTCTGATTTAATTATGAATCCCCTATTGATGTAATTTTTGAGTAAGGAAAATTTCATTCATAATAATTTTTCACTTGTAATATTTAATGTTTTAATATCATAATGTACAATGTACGTATATGCCTATACGCACACGTGGTTTATTGGTTTATTTAATAATTTATTATAGTTACTTCTGCATAATATACTATATGCTAGAAGAATTACGCTATATGATGTCATATTTGACAGTTAATACGACCAGAGTTAATGCTACCAAAAAGTTTCAACGTAATTAATTATCTTAATACTGCCACGTCACTAAATTCTACAAATTAGGCAATTCTCTATACAAGATATGACTAATTTAGGCAATTTCCTGTACAAGATATCAATTTAGGTAATTCCTATATTGTAATCCCGGAGTCATGACTCAAAAAAATCATAAAATTTATTCAACTAAATCGAAAACAGTGAAAAGCAAATATAAGAATAATCGGTTGGTCTTACTAAAATCTGAGCAGGTGTTAAAAAAGTATTTATTAAATGAATTCGACAAATATGAAAATTAAGTAATTTTTTATAGAACTTCCACACAGGTAATACAAAATTATTGATACAATATTTAAAAATCTATATAATAGCATAAATAAACGACCAATGTAAAAAATATGTAAAATATTTCATGGATCACTCAATAAATTTTAAGTCTTTAGGTAATTTAATAATCTTGAGCATAATTCCTGTCGCAGATAATGCTAGAAACGGCCGATGCTAGAAATTGGGATCTCTATTTAAAATATAACCTCTACTAATTCATGTACTAAATTATTATCAAATCTAATCTAGATCTTAAACTTATTAAAAAAAGAAAAAAATTGAAATCCTCATATCAAAATAGGTGCAATTTCTAACATCAGCCACGAAAATCTCTGAAAATTACAATCTTCTAACAATTAATCATTTTTGAATGTCATTTATGTCATTTATTAGCAAAGTCGATTCCAAAAATGAACAAATATAAAAAATATGAGCAGCCACGCAGCATGTGGTGTAAGCCATGTAAGCCATGTAATACTAGCAAACGAAGGGCGTTCTCAAGAGCCTCAATCAATGGGTCAAAATGTGTCGGGAGCGTGTCTGGAGCTAAATTTTAATTGGTATTTTTAACAGATCAACGTTTAAGATGAATAAGGTACGAGACACGTAGGGCGTTCTCAAGCGCCTCAATCAATGGGTCAAAATTTGTCGGAAATGTGCCTGGAGATAAATTTTATTAGCGAATATTTTTAACCGATCAAACTGTTGTAATTAATGACGCTCAAACGTTACAATCAATTGATACAAAGATGACGACCGATGCTTGGGCTATCTCTTTTTATCTTTCAATAGATTATTCAAAGAAAGGCGACTACCAATTGCCTAAAACTTTAATATCAAAGTTTGGAATCTTTAATTTTGATTCATCCTCGGCTCATCCTCTTAACAATTTTATAAATAACTTATCGCAACAGCCATATTTGGCTACAATAACAGCTATATTCAATAATACAATTCTTTGTTTGTAAAGTAATTATTTGTAATAAAATAGATATACGACATATAAAAAAATAATAATGATAGCAAGTGTTTTCATTGCGTATTAATTTTGTTTTATTTGCTGTAAGTTTCTAGTATGAAGAGCAGAATGTTAATTATTGACTATAAGTAGATTGCTAAATTTTGAGATGATTTTTTTTTTATAACTCATTATAATTAAAGTTATTCAGAAGTAAATTTTAGTCATAGTTACTTATTAGATAAATTTAAAACGCCTCTAAAATTCAAAATATTAATCGGTTACGCGGTCAGTCAAGTCGTTCCATAGCCGATGATGAATTTTAAGAGTTTGAATTTTAAAGAAGTTTTTTTGAATTTATCTTATAAGTAATTATGACTAAAATTTACTTTAATTAATGACTTATAAAAAGAAAATCATTTCAGTGATCGTAGCCGTTTGTAGCCGAACCCATCCTTACTATGGACATCCGTTATCGCATTAACATATAGTATAAATGTTATGATTTCTTTTTTTAATATTCAAAATTTTTAACAAATAAAAGTTAAAAAGCTTAAACAATAATTTTTTTCAAGACATATTATGGTACGTAACAAATTGCGTAATAATATATGGATATTGTATATAAATAAATATGCAATATATGTAATAAACAATGTTGGGCAAATTAGTTGTCGGCCAAAAATTTACTGGTCAAATTGGTCAAATCTATTATTGTCCGGAGCGTAGCGGAGGACACCTAACGGACGAGTAAAGTGCAACAAAAGTTACGTTTTTGATGCATCGAAAGTTACGATTTTGATGCATTATATTGGTACAGTACCGGACAGCAAGAAACATCCACTTTTTATATATAAATATAAAAATGCTTATAACTTATGAACAAATAACTTTAAAAAAAATCTGTCTTACAGAATTATTACTTTTAGTCTAAGCTACAATTCTGTAAGACAGATTTTTATTTTCATTATAAATTTAAAAAGTTATTAGAGCCTAAAGTTTATATGTAATCAAAAATTTGGCGTTTAATATATAAAAAAATTGTTTTTATAAATTTTTAACCAATCAGAGGCTTGTTACACAAGAAAATAGCCAATCAGGTTTGAGTATAAATCTCAAAATTTGGCGCTTTTAAAAAAAATTGGATGTTTCTTGCTGTCCGGTACTGTAGAAATAGTTTAAACTAACTACAGTAACTTTAATTAATCCATATACATGCGCAACATATTATTAGAGCGTAAGTATTGCAAGTCGTATTAGTTTTAAAAAAAGTGATTAAATAATTAACGTACATTTTGCATACCAGTTTGTGAGTATCTGATTTAAATGTTCCAAATTTAAAGTTCAAAAATACCTCATATGAGCCATACGTTATAATGTTATTAGGAATGCTAGGAAGTAAGTTTTGTATATTTTTTAAACCAAGATCCTCTTTATGAACGCTTTTTGTTTTAAATCAGGTTATTATTAAAAAAATGTATATGTACTACGTTATTAGAGTGTAAGTATTAAACATGTTTGAATTGAATTTTTTTAATTTAAAATCAATTAATATCATTACATATTACACTGTCAGAGCGTGAGTACTTGGAGTTATGACTGTTTTTGTTGTAAAGCAAATTTATAAATTTATTGAAAAACATACATACGTACCATCTATTTAGAGAGTGAGCATTAAATATTTTGAATTAAAGTTTCTTAATTCAAAAATCAACAAACAAAATCCTAATTATCCTATATTTTATACTACATACCATATTTTCAGTGAGTAAGTAACTAGAATTATTGTAAATCAACTGATTTAAAAACATGCATACGTACCGTTTTTTTTTAGAGAGTGAGTATTAAACATTATGGATATAATTTTCTTAATTAAAAACCAACTATAATAATCCTAATTATCCCACATATTTATACATTACACGTAATATGTTAGAGAGTGAGTACATAAACTTAAAATAATAGCATAGCTCTAGACAATATATATTCATATATATTATATATATACTAAATTATTAGAGGGTGAGCATAAATATTTTTATAGTTATTTATTTTGATATTTTAAAATAAATTCCATAACAAAATTCACATATTATTAGGAAGTAAGTATTTATCATAAGCATTTTCTTAATAATTTAAACGTAAATAACTCTAAACAATTCACTTATTACAAGGAGGTGAGCGTTTATTGGATAACAATTTAAAGTTTCAAAAACGCAAACTAATTCTTATAAAAATAACTAGGGCGTAAGTACGAGCATTATACATCATATAATAATACTTTCTTTGAATTATAAGCATTTATAAGACTAAAAAATCTTTTTTAATTCAAAATAAAACAATTATACGGTAAAACTACCAGTCGGTGAGTATTTGGATTATAAACATTTATAGAATCAAGTTCTTATTAATCCGAATTCAAATATTACGGCACCAGACGGTGAGTATTTGAGTTAATATTTTTTAAATCAAAATTCTTATTAATTTGAATTTCATTATCATTAGCGAGTAAGCAATAAAAGTCTTAGATGTTTCCCTGAATCCAAAGTTCCTATTAGTCTAAACAACAAGTTCTAATAATTTATCTGCATAAATGTTTTTGACAGCTATTTTTGGTATTTGGGGTGGTGAGTATTTAGGGCCATACTATTTTAAATCTTTACTAATACAATTATATCTACACTTATTTATGCATAATTCTAATCCAAAATAAATCACTCAAATTATTAGTGATAAGTGAGTAGTCAGTAAGTGTAATCAATTTCAACAAATAACTATTCTATATTATGTACAAAATCGCATTTGTGAATATTTAGATTATAAATATTTTTTAAATCTCATTAAGTATAAATGATTCCAAACTTTCACGCACACGTCATCTTTATTAGGTTGCAATAATAAACATTCTTTAAAAAAAATCTTCATTAGTTTAAAACAATTATCGAACTTTATTATATGCTAGCTGGTGGGTTTTTATAAACTTTAAATCATCTTTATAATCAAAATTTCTAATTAAACTAAAATATATACAAAAAATTTACCAGTTGGTGAGTTTTTTAAACATTAAAATTCCCATCAATACAAAACAAGTAATCGAATTCCAATATGTGCATAAAATTGCCAGTCGGTAAGCATTTTTTAAATATTAAACTCTAACGAATATAAAGCAATAACTAATTTCATAATATTGAACATCAGCGAGTAAGTATTTATTTTTATAGTCAAAAATTCCTAATTAAAAAAAAACTTAAATATATAACACATATACAACCACCAAAATATTAGTCCGTAAGTATCTAGAGGAAAGCATTAGATTCTCATAATTTAAAATAAGTACACACTCTTAAATAATCAATGCTATGTTATTAGATGGTGAGCATTTATGCTTAAATAATCTGTAAAATTAATTCCTGCTAGTTATAATACTTTAAACAATCCATGGCATATTTTGTAGGTGGTAAGTAGTCTAGGATTTTAATCAAGTTCTAGTTGATTTACAAAAAAGATAAATACAATTATAATGCGATCACAAGTGAGTCGTCAATGATTTTAAAAAAAGAAGTTTATAAATTTAAAAAAACAATTAAATAACCCATACATGAATTACATATGCAACATCAACAGTAGGTAAGTGTTCACAATTTATGAATATAATTAAGTAAAACCCTTATTTTATTTAACACAATCAACATACAAATTACCAGTTAGTAAGTATTTAGAATCATAATTATTTTTAACAGCTTAAATAATCCACATATTCACATATAAAAATTACTAGTTTGTAAGTGTTTAGATTCATAATATCTATAATCAAATTTCAAAGACAAGTAATTCTAAGCAGTCGACGTACATGTGAGTCGTAATTTCAAAACAATTCTTAATTTATAAATATGTATATAATTCTGAGAGATACGTACACAGAATTACCAGCTGGTGAGTATTTGGAGTCGAATTCTTGGTCAGTCTCAAAGTGATTTATTAGTATTCCCGTCGTTATTCAATTTAACTAATTTAGAAGCTTTACTTCTAAATTGGTTCCTTTGCATAAGAAGTAAACATATGGCAACGAAAATACAATAGATCACTCTGAACAAGTTTCTTGTTAAATAAATAGCACAGCTTTAAACAACAATTTATATACATTTATGCGTGAGTAGTTAGTGAGTATATAAGTTATAAAATATTTGGAAACATATTACCATTAATTTGGAAAAAATAATATTGAACGATGCAATATTATTATTAGTTGGTGAGCATTTAAAGTTATCCCTATTTTTATAATTAAAAATATCACTAATAAACTAATCCATTATGCACACACGTACGTACGTATATTATGTGCTAAATACTTTATTATTAGGGAGTAAGTATTTATAACCATTAATATTTTTGCAATTAAAATCATCGTTAATTCAAAACGATCTAAATATATTATACGAAATTACCAGTCCGTGAGTATTGGATTTAATGATTATAAACAACATTGTAAAATCACGTATATACGCATATATCATAATTCTACAACTGCATACACTTTATTAGAGAGTGAGTATTAATGCTAGAGGTTTTTTAAAATCAAATTTCCTAAATGTAAAAAATCTAAACATGTATATACAAAACCTCCAGTTGGTAAGCACAAGAATTCATTTTATTTAAAGAAATAAATGACATTAATCTTAAAACATGGATTTAAATATTCTGTAGGATTAACACGTAAGTATTTATCAATAAAAGCAAGTTCTCGTCATGTAATTGACACTTTAACAATCAATACATATATATATAAATTACCAGTTGGCAAGTATTTAAAATAATAAATTAAGTTACTATTAGTTCAATGCAAGTATCTAATCAATATATATTTATTAGTTGGTGAGTATTTAAGATCATAAAAAAAATTTAAGTAACCTTTAGAAACAAATAATCCAACCACATACAATATTCGTACATATGCAAGCGAGTATGTATATGGAGTCAATTATTTTTATAATTGTAGAAATAAAATAAAATAATCTAAATATAATAAATACACTAATTTACACTATAATTTTAGAACGTGAGTATTCAGAGTCACAATAATTTATCATATTATAGTTCAAAAATAAATAACACAAACATTTTATCAGTATGTGAGTATTTAAAGTCATAATCATTGAATGGAGTAACTCTATATTAATTATGCATAATTATTAGTGGGTAAGCGATTATGATAAATAACATTATTAAAATCACGGTTCTCGCTAATTCAAAAGTTTATATGTCAATAGCATGTGAGTATTTAGAATTATAATTATCATTCAAATAAATAACAAACTCTAAATTTCTATTTAAATAAAATAACAAGTTGGTGAGTATTAGGTCAATAAAAAAATTCTTATTTGAATAAAATTAACATGTGTATACATTATATTAGCTGGTAAGTATTTGAGAGTTAGAAATTTCGTAATCAGATCGGTATTCTTAATTAAAAAATTTCACATGCGTACACAACAATAGTTCTTGAGTATTTAATGTCATGAAAATTCAAAAACAAATATTAAATATAGTTCTAATCTTTCATATCATATTATTAGGGAGTAGGTGTTCAAATTTAATTTATTAACAACTTTAAAATTAATAAATCAAAACTCTAAACCAAAAAAATATTGCCAGATGGTAAGCAACGAATATTCTTTAAATTCGCTATTACAAAAACTAAATGATTCAAAAAAAAATCTAGTTGGTAAGTATTTGAAGTCTTTTATAAATGGTTTGATTATATTTCAAACTAAATAAGATTATGTAAATAATTTTACTTAATATTTATTGCTAGCGGGTAAGTTTTGCAATCATTAATCAAGATTTTTTATTATACATGCAAAATATTTAAATTATATTCTATAACGACGTGTTTATAATTAATATAACTACCAAATTAATTATATTGTATTATTAGAATGTGAGTATTTATTTAAGGCTGTGAATATTTCAAAAAAAAGCTAATTTCTAAATTAAAATATAAATTATTACGGTATTAGTTGGTAAGTTTGAGCAAACATTATTCTAATTTATTCAACACTAAAATGACATGAATCCATATATCTAATGTGTATATGCAAATTTACTAGCGAGTGAGTATTTAGATAAGTTGGTTTAAAAGCAAAAATTATGAACTTATATTCATGTTCACTATATTTTAGCGCGTAAGTGTTTAAAATATAAATTTCTTTAAAAATAAAAGCCTCATTAACTCTAAACTAAATTTTATATACGAATTACAAATCATTAGATGGTAAGTGTTGCATTTATAAAATTAAATTCACGTTAATACGCATTAAATATTTACATAATTCATCCTATATATATTTATATCATACTACGTATTAGCAAGTAAGTGTTGAATTTTTACAATCAAATTCTTTGTTAAAGATAAATATTAACCTATGCCCTAAAAATTATTAGTTGGTGAGTAGACATCCTTATTTTTAAAATTAAACTTCTTATTTAATTACTATAACTACGTGTATTTCTTTATACCACCAGTTTGTATGTATTTTGAGTCAAAATTTTCAAATCAAGATTTATATAATTCAAATTTATTTACATCGAGCAATTTACATACATATTATTAGCGGGTGAGTTAAATATAAAATTGTTAAATAAATTTGTATACAAAAATAATTGAACTAAAATGATGGATTTTATATATAAAGAGAGTGAGTATTTGAATATTAATTTACAAATAACCCAAATTAACATGCCATTCTAAAATTATGCATGTTATATGCACAATCATATTAGACTGTAAGTAAAAAAATTCATATACGTACGTACGTACGTACGTACGTTAATTTTCAAAGCATGCAAATAATCTATAACTATATGCAGTCTTAGTTCCTTTTTGTAAGTACTAAGATTTTTAAAACTAAAAACTTTACTATTTAAAAACTATTACTGCAACATAATTCACTAATTTAAAAAAATTATAATTATAAATTAAATAACACAAACAATTAGTTGGTAAGTTTGAATCAATAAATTTGAAGTCAAATTTCTCTATCGTTTTTTTAAAATAATTTATTATATTTCCAAAATCAATAGCTGGTAAGTATTTTAAGCTCAATGAATTTAATGCAAATTTCTTTATCATTTTTTAAAAAATAATCTACGTTATTTCAAAAATACTCACATAACATAAATAAGATTATTATCAGTTAGTAAGTATTAATATCGAAACATTCATTAATTTAAAAAATCTTACAAATTTTGCTTATTAGCTTGTGAGTATTAGAACCAGCATTGATTGTCGCAGATTATTTTTTAAAAAAATAACAACACATTTATACTCTAATTTTTAGGAAGTAAGTATATAGATTATAAAAATTTTCAAATATAAATTCTCGCTAATTTAAAAACAAATGATCGTGAGTGTCACGAATTTAAACATTTTAAATTCAAAATTTTTGTAATTTCATTGATTATAAATTAATTCTTATTAGATGGTATTTTTTTCGCAATTTATTACAAATTAATTTTTTTGTAATTTTAGAATATATTTTAATCCTTTTGTCTTGAGTAAAATTGATAATTTTCAACAAGTACAACTCAAAGAAAATATTTTATTAGAGTAGAATATGATAGGCATTGATTTAATAATCTACAATATTAAATATTTATTGCTATATTATATTAAACATTTTACTTTTATGACATAAAGTTTTATTATAAATTGCTATATAAATATATTATTATAAACAGTATCAATAATAAAAGAGTATACGTACACGAGCAACGTTTATTAATCTAATTTAAGATATTAAGAAGTTGATGGCATATTTATAAATTTTAAAATATCATTTATTTAAAAAAAATAAAATAAAAAATTAACAAAAATAGGCTTTTTTAATATATATACTATTACACCTCTAAAAAATTTATATAATTAACAGCGGTATTAGATTTAAAAACATTATTACTATTAAATTTACGCATATAATGGTAAATTAATTTTTTATCAGATCTTGACAGGATTGGTTTTAAGTCTTAACAGTATTTTTTTAAATACTTAATATGTATCTTTATTTATACATTTATGATTTTTAACCTGCTGCACATTGTTAATCAATAATATCTGGTATTTTCATTTCAAATAATTTACTACCTATAAAAAAAGGTTATTTAGCAAATATATTATAACATATAACATCATATTATAGTTAACAAATAATCAAAATTTAAATTACCTTGATATATATTACTACTACTAAATGAAATAAATCTACTTTTATAACATGAATCAATATATAATTCA
>CAJVPY010005626.1:0-11282 GCA_910591965.1 Dentiscutata erythropus
AAAAAATAGATCAGAAGTGTTTTTATAGTAAAATTCAGGCCAAATTTGGCATGATTTTCAAACGGTTTAAGAGATAGAGTATTTATTTATAAGAATAATCTACATATTATAATTACATTAGGCCGATCAAATTATATGCATGTGATGCGACTTTACTTATTTGTGCCGGTTATACAGACCAAAAAAGGAAAAACATAGAAAAACAGAATAAATTTGAAATTTATTAAATATTAGAGTTAGGGTTAGAACCTAGGTTAGGATTAGTGTTAGGGTTATGAGTGCTATAGGTAAAATTACCTCTCCGACATTTTTTTTTAATAAAAAAAGTAGATTTAGACTACTGTTTCTTGTATTTTCTTCATTTTTCTCTTTTTTTCGTTTGTTTTGCTTCGTCGGATCGATCCGGTTTCTACGTCGGGCTGATCCAAGATACCTAAAATTCCCTTTTTAGGGGTTTGTATTACCGGCACAAATAAGTAAAGCCCATGTGATGCACTTATAGAGTGTATCGACTATATATCTACCGCAACAATAAATTATGTGCTGTATTGGGATGCGGGACACTCGTGAGCGCTAATTCAAGACTATGTTATTTTTGAAGCACCCAATTTTCGAAATAACACCCACTACGTAGCGTTATTTTGCACTTATATGATAAGTATATTTAATAACTGCTTAATTTGAAACTTGATCTAATTATGTACTAATCATAACCTCATTTCAGAAAACAAGCATAATGATAAGAAACAAACACGCTACAGTCTACAAGAAGCAAGATTCGCACCTGAATCTTGTTAACTCATGCATAATCCTATTAATATATGCTACACATTCATTTTCAATGAAGTTCGATATCTGGCGAATAGTAATATTTAATATGCTTTTCAAAAAAAAAATCAATAAAATTCAAAAAAAAAAAAATCACAAGAAATTAGAGTTTTAGCATTTGTGTATTTCGGTAATAATAAATGAATCTAACTTGATCAATCTTTTTTTGGATTCGGATCTGAAATTATGGGATTCGAAATGGATTTGCAGATCTTGAATCCATTTTGCGGAACACTAATTTCGTGTTTATACGGTAGATTATTTCATAAATAATATCGACTAAATCGACTTGAATAAAAAATGTTTATTGACCAAATCAGCACGAACAATAAACCAATAAAGCTAATAAAAAAGTGTGTACATTGTTTTCGAATACTTTGATTTACAAATTATTTTATGCTTTCCGGTTATTAAATTAATCCAAATACTTACTATTACGTACAAATCATTTCAATCGCTAGTAAATATAAAGATCTTTTATTAGGTAACATAGTGATGGCAGAAAAAATTCGCAATCAGATGATTTTTATTGTTCTGAACCTCAGAATATAATATCAACATACATAATTGGGTCACGACATCTGATTGCAAATTTTTTTTTGCTACCACTTTATTATGAGTTTGACAGAGCCACCAAAAAAAGTTTCGAAAATCATGTAGTATTGTCAATTCATCATGATTAGAATAATGATAATAATATTCAATAAAGTATTATTTTCTTCGATTCTTCAAAATATAAAATGATCGTTGCAATCTTTTAAAAACAAAATCAAATAACACAATATTCTAGAAATACACATTGTTCAATGTAACCAAAATTTCCACTAATGATAAACGAAAAAAGAAATAAAATTATAAAAACTAATCTGGCAAATGCAATTACACCAGAAAATCTTATAGATTTTATTTTGAATGCTCTTCCGGAAGACTATAACTGATTACTTATTTGAGCAAAAAGTTTTACAATTCTGAATCCAGAACGCAGCAAAAAAATCATTGAAGAAACATGGTTAATCCAAATAGTAACAAATGGATCGATAATAAGAATTCTGAGCCGATTATAATCATTTTAAAAGGCAATGGAATATTCCAAATACTAGAAAAATCTAATAATAGTACTTTATGACTGTAATAAATATTTCATTTATTGAGTTTATTTGAAACAATAAAATGATTAATTTATTGCTTACCGTTATTATTTTTTAGTTCAAGGCAAATGGCTTTTTTGGTGCTCGACGTATTTATCATGTGATGACAGAAACTTTTTGGTGACGATTTTACCGATTTTATAAATATTAATAAATATAAATTAAATTTGGTTATTAAGGCTTCGGACCTAACAGTTTATGCACCTAGTATTACCTATAAAAATGAATACAACTAAACCTTCAAAAGGTTAAATATAAATTAAATATACAGTAATCGGAACTATATTAAAAATTACTAAGACGATCATCTTGTATTCCCACTTTACGCTTCCACCGAAATACCACCATTAAGACTATTGCAGCAAAAAGTACAACTGCACTAATTACGATTGCAAAGATCTTTAAAGGAGTAAGTTGATTTCTCCTATTCAATTTTTTGACCCATTTATAATTTAATGTGTCAAAAATATAAGTTTTGTTATTTAAAACCTCGATATTATAAACTGTAAATCTTCCTATAAATAAAAAAATAAATAAATAATAATAATAAAATTTATTTTCTTTGAATTATAATTACCTAATGTAATGATCATAAAATCATCATACAAAGTTGCGGAATGACATGTAAGTGATGGTGATGGTGCATCAACGGTAAAGTTATTAAGATTTGTCCATCTAAATGGATAAATGTTAATATCTAACATCGCAAGAACTGGTGTTACTGCTTTGGCCTTGTTTGATATTGAGCCACCATATATTATAATTTTTGAATCTCGAGCTAAAATTAAAAATAAAAAATTTTAAGATTCTTATCTAAAATTGTAGTTACCTCAAATTAAATACTATACCTAAAACAGCAGAATGAAATCCGCGACCTTCAATATAATCACCAGAAGCTGTCTGGATTAAAATGACTATCAGTACGAACTCCAATTAATCCTTATAAAATTTCAATATTACTTACAACATTATACCAACTTAAGGAGTTGGTATCGAATATCAGAATCTGTATTCGGTTTTAAAATAAGTTTTATGAATAAATTTAAAAACACGTGAATATAAAATAATCATACCTCATTCATACTATCATAATTACTATCATTGTCGTAGTCAATCCCCGAACGACCACCAATGTAAGTGATATTCCCACCTTTAAGCAAGGTAGCAGTATACCCTACCTTTGAAGTGGTGAGATTAACTGTAAACCATGACATATTATTTGTGTAAAATATACTCATTTTATTGCAAATTTGTGCTGAAATGTTACGTATTCCACCATATAAAAAAATTCTTCCAGTACTATCAATAATAGATTGTAATCCGCCACATTCTTTGAAACTATCTATTCCTGTAATATCTGGTGTTGTCCAACTTGAATTACTTAAGAAATATCTATACAATAATGAAGAATAATTATAATTTTGTAATTCTGGATCGGGATCATACATATTCCCACCAATTATAAAAATAGAAGAATTATCTGTGGAAACACATGAAGTACTAAAAACACTTGCTAAAGGACTCCCTACTGGATCTTTATGCCATGGAGGCGAACTAACATCAAATGAGCTTGATAATTCAAGATATAATACTTCATTAGTATCAACAAAGTTTCCAATGTCGCCACCAAAAAAATACCATCTAGAATTGTTAACTAAAACACTCGTTTGAAGATATCGAGATATAGGAATAAATTCACAAGAAACTAGAAAAATAAGCATAGAATTTAAAATAAAAAAAAGGCTTGGAATATTCATTTTAAATTATTCAATAAAGTTAATGATATATTAGATTGAAAACTAATAAAATCAGAGAGACGCTGAATAATCTCGAGTTTATTTGGTCAATTATGGAAGTCTGAGGAAATGAACTCCGAAGGAAAGTATCAGGGCGCAGGGAAAATTGTCCGGGTATTTGGTCTAATATTAATATCACAAGATCAGTTGTTATATAAAAATTAATTTTTGATATCGCTGTCTTGAAGTCGGGTTTGATTGGTCGGTGAAATTTTTTATGATAAATTTGCGCGAGTAATACAAACCAAAAATATAAGAGGCAACAGTAGAAAGAAATTAGCATTAGAAGCTATAGATAAACCATCACTTAATATGTAAAGTTCCATTTCCGTCGTTTTGATTAATACATCACGGTCAGTTTAAACATTAGTTTTTCTATACAGTATTGTGCGTTTTCGAATCTAGCCGGTCTGATCCGGAATAATCATAATTTGATCATACTGATTGATACTCCTTTTTAGGAGTCTGTATTACTCGTGATGAACGTACGTACGTATGTGCAGATAAACCTTATCATAATATATAGCTTTGTAATAATAATGATGAATAAAGTAACTGCATAACTATAATTTATTGTTAATTTCTGGTAACACTGTTTAAAACCATCGGAAATTGAATACCCGTAAAGATAATGATAAGACGAAAACAAATTCAATGCATAAAAATGTGAATAACAGGTTTTTCTTGGCGTCATTCATATAACAAGTTTGGTTTGTGATTTTGCGTAAAACTTTATTTAATTTTTGTTTGTTCGATCTCCAAATAAGCCAAAACGCCTTGCGCTTATATTTGTATCATTTCTTCCATAAGTAGGAATATATAACGATAATTTACATATCGATATTCTTTATTATACAAATTTATGATTATTATAACTAGATATTAAACTAGTTTACGTTTTCGGCTGTTAAATTTTTTTTGAAATTAAATTTGTAATTAATATAAATATTCGTAGTAACTAGTAATTGAATCTCGTAATTTACTAAATAAACTTAATGCTATAACGTCTATATGTCGTTGGCAATTAAATCTTCAGAACAATTAAAGCAACAATTAGGGCAACTTGAAATATATTTGAAGGGAAAAAATGTAAAAATATTCAATTACTCTCAATTCGAAGATCTCGAACAAATCGGTGAAGGGGGATGTGGAATCGTGTATTCCGCAAATTTCCAGGGTGTGAGATATGCGTTAAAAAGTCTAAGAAAAAATCTACAACTAACTAAAGAAGAAATTAAAGAGTTTAAACGTGAAGTAATATTATTTGATTTCCAATAACTTTAAACTATTAAAATTTTCAGTAATTAATATGTGTAATAATATAGCTCGAAAATTTTTACAAGATTGAAGAACATCCCAATATTATAAAATTCTACGGAATTTCAAGAGGTAAATTATAATAAAGATTATTGTTAATAAAATTTACTTAAGCATGACAGATAATAAATTTTGGATTTCTCGCTGGCTATATTAGACGTTAATGATTTTATGTTTGTGTTACAATTCGCCAATGGAGGAAACTTACGAAATTATTTATTTGGAAAACAAAAGGATGGTCTTTATAAAATTTCATGGTCTCAACTTATACAATTCACGATTGATATTGCTGATGGGCTAAAATTTTTGCACGAGAATGGTATCATTCATCGGGATCTGGTAGGTTATTTTTTAAAAAAGATTTAATTTCTCACGTAATTATACTTCTAACTCTTTTATTAAATTGTTAGCATTCTAAGAATATTTTAATACATAATAATAGAGCCTTGATTTCGGATTTAGGAATATCAAAACACATGGATAATTCTACTACAAGTATGCATGTTAAAGGAATGATAGCATATCTAGAACCACAATGTGTTCTTCAATTTGCCAATTTTAAAGAAAATGAAACGCGTGACGATCAAAAATTTTTTAAACGTGACAAAAGATCTGACATTTATAGTTTAGGGATGTTACTCTGGGAACTCACAAGTGGAATTCCTCCATTCTATCGTTATTCTTATTACGTTATAGTAAATAAAATTTCAAACAAACAAAGAGAAATGCCTATTGCTAATGTACCCTCAAGTTACTCCGATCTTTATATAAAATGTTGGTTATATAATCCAGACGAACGTCCTTCTATGGATGAAATTTTAAAAACCCTTAACGGGCTATCTAAAACTACTACAAATTTCAATGTAGAGAATACAATAGACAAGGTGTTAAATTTATCAGTTAAATTATTAGAATGTTTTGTCAATTTAACAGATAACGGAACCGAATTTATACAAATTTCGAAATCAATAAATGAAATCATTGACAAATATCAAGAAACATCACAAACTATATTTAAGTATATATGCGAAAATCAAAATGATGATTTAAAATATATATGTCTTCTTGGATTCTTTTATCTTATGGGGGTTGGGACTAGAGAGGATCATGAAACTTCTTTCAATACGTTTGAAAAAGCAGCAAAAGAAGTTATAATAGCGAAATTTTACCTTGGAGAATGCTTTAGGTGCGGCTATGGAACTGAAAAAGATCCAATAAAAGCTATATCATGGTACGAAAAAGCAGAAGCAGATGGACATGCAAGATCTAAAAATGCCATAGGACTCTGTTATATGAAAGGAATAGGTGTTAAAAAAAACAAAAAAAAAGCATTTGATTATTTTAACAAATCACATGAACTGGGTTATATACTTTCATGCAATAATTTAGGAAATTGTTATGAGTTCGGAAGAGGAACAAAAGCAAACAAAGAAAAAGCATTCAATTATTATCTTGAAGCTGCAGACAATGACATCCCATTTGGTAAATATTATGTTGCAGAATGTTACAAAAAAGGAATAGGAATAAAAGTAAACGAAGAAAAAGCATTCGAATATTATCTTGAAGCTGCAAACCAAAAAATTCCACCTAGTCAATATAGTGTTGCAGAATGTTACAAAAAAGGAATTGGAACTACAAAGGATTTAGATAAAGCTAAGCAATGGTATAAAAAAGCTGCTGATAATGGGTACGAGAATACTGCAAATATGTTGAATAAAAGGTTTTCCTTGCGAAATTTTAGTATTTGTAAAGTCTTTAAATTCAACTGCGAAGATAAAACTCTGACCTAACAGCAAAATTTAATGATAAGCATTTAATATTCGGAAATTTGGACTTTATCATGATATTGTCGGTTAACATAAAATGTATTTGATCATAATGCTCTTTTATTTAATAATAGTTCTGGATCGTGTATTTGTTTTATTATTTTATTTATTATTTTTTTTTAATAATATTTCCTTATCTTGTTTTGTGTATCACGCATGAAGGGATCACATTTATTTTAAGACAATGGTTTAAATCAATGTTTAAATCAATTCTTTTTACTTTATAAAAAAATTTTTTTTTGGTTTGAAACTTATATCAACTGATATGATCCTCGTCAATATTGATAACCTCATCTGCTTCAAATACCGGTTTCAACAAGTAATTAAAACTGAGAGTCATATGTGTGTAGTAACTTGTAGTATGTAATAGTTAGGGCTGTTAATCGGTCCGTTCAGTCCGTCCAGGTCTAGAACTTTTAAAAGATCGAATTGGATCGCAGTCCAGAACCAAATAGGACTGATTAGAATTAGATCGTCTATTAAAGATATTCTCAGGGCTTTTCCAAATACGATTTGAATTAAATGCATGCTTCTAGGTGCTTTATGTATCAATTTCAGAATTTACTTGATTTGTTAT
The DNA here is from genome assembly GCA_910591965.1 of Dentiscutata erythropus. Taxonomy (NCBI): domain Eukaryota; kingdom Fungi; phylum Glomeromycota; class Glomeromycetes; order Diversisporales; family Gigasporaceae; genus Dentiscutata; species Dentiscutata erythropus. The sequence continues at coordinate 7,493 of CAJVPY010005626.1, forward strand.
TTATCTATGATTGTGTAACTTAAAACTATTACAGCGTAAAAGTTCTCAATCTCATTATTTTAAACCAATCACGACACAGGATCATACATATCATGAAAACAAAATAAACTCTGGGTTTTTCAAAAAAACATCCATAACTCGAAATTTTGCCTATATACTAATCGCTAATGATTACTGCAATACTAATCGCTTCTACAAATGCTAAAAATAAGCAGTAAAGAAATCATAAATAACACAAAATTTTACTATGGCAACCGGCCTTTATTTCTAAGTAAAAAATGCGTAGCATGGAATTTTACTTATAGGAAGAGTTTTTATACTAAAATAAACAATATATATATAATATTATCAAAATTGTGTGTTATATCGGATATAGATTGGAATCGCCTAAAATTTTTCTTAATCGTTTAACCGTTTAATCGTTTAATTTGGCCGGCATTAAAATAATTCTGGCCCACGACCAACATAATTCTGCCCGGAACTATGGAGCAATTTTTAAACGGTTAAACGATTCCAATCTCTAATATCGGATGTAGATTATTTTCTTGACATAAGAAAATTCCAAATAAAAGGCTAAACGTAGTAAATAGGATTTCCATCCAGAGCTATAAAAATCAAGAACATGTACAGAGCATTAAATAAGATTTATTCGAAAGAGATAATCCGAAAAATAAGATGTACTTATGTATGTTCCAAATCGTTGTTTGTTCTTATCTTCAATCTTTGATACTAAGTGAATTAATGATATTACTGAAAAAGAGCCCTTTTTCTATCTTATTTTACAAAAATAGTGTTGTTAATGGTGTTTGTAGTTCAAAGACAGAAGTTTGTCTGATTGGCTAGTTTTTTAGATTGATTTGCAAATCCATTAACCAATCAAATTACACAATTTTTATTCATTATTTTACAATATTACAAGAAAAAAGTTTATAAGAATTAGTAAAAGTACTGATTATATATATATATAAGATAGGCGAATATATATAAAGAGGAGTAAAAGCGGTGTTCAACTACTAAAACAACCAGAACTTACTAAATCTAACTGCAGAACTATCTAAAAACCCAAGCTTATATCTATAATTTATAAACACAAACATAAAAACCAATCCAACTTAAGAGTGCTTTAACCCTAAATTTCCAATCTCTAAAAAAAATCTATTATTTGTTAGTAAATATTTTTTTTAATATATATTAAAATTCAAACAAACCCTTTTTTTACTTTACTTAGTTCAGAAAGTTGCATCAAAGCTAATACTACTTAAATTTAAAATTATTTATTATTTTTAAAGGTGGTTTTCTGGCACTAAAATGAAGCAAATTGTGTAAAAAAATTTTTTCACATTAGTAAAATGTTGCATTTTTTAAAAAGTACTTTAAAGTGTATAAATAAGTTACCTAGGCAATTAATTTACATCAGCCAATCAGACGAATTTCTGTCTATAAGTTGTATATGGCTTAGAGCTTTTTTGTTTACAATTTTAAGTTAAAACTACAAACTTTAGATTGTCTAATTGACAATTATATATAACAACTATTACTGTATTTTATTATTAATAACAAGTTCGAATATTTTATAATATAATACTAAACATTATTTTTTTTTATTTACTATCAGATATAAAGAATACTGCTCAATCAATACAAATAGTTCCAATAGTTGTGTTTCTTGAAAAGAAAAAAAAACTGAAAAATTATTCATTCAATCAACTCTCCTCGATGATCATCTGGACCAGAATTTCCTACTGAAGAAAAACAAAAATCTTGTTGAAGAGTTGTGGCCTAATGTGTGGTTTGCCTAGAGGTTAACGGTTTTTCTCTTCCGAGACTCCTTTATAAGCTGTGCGTTTAGCATGCAAGCCAAGAGCATTGGTATACAAGATAACTGGCAGGAGGTGTGTGCCTTTGAATACAAAATCTTGGTGAAGAAACTGGAGTCTTATCTGTCAATGAAGCACTTAGGCTGTTACTTCGAAACAAGAAACACAGGGAAAACAACAAGTACTTGCCTTTCTTCAAGTCGCACTTTTTTACTCAACCAGGTGGTTTCTTTTTTTTCTTCTACTCGCCCTCCTGTCGGTCTTTCAAAAAGAATTTCGACAAAAAGTGGAGATTTGGCTTACCCCTCCAAACGATTGGCATAGGTTACACGGTGTTTGTATTCCCATATCCAGTTGATGTAGTAGATAGCAATCACGTGTCTGATAAGCGGACATGGTGCTACTGGTTTTGGCTCAGGGCCACTGAAAACTGAAAAGTTGGCATGGGACAATAACAGTACCTGATTAGAAGAACCCGGGCAAAGACTTCTGGAAATAGTAGGGTCAGAGGGGAATTAATAGTATAGGCGAAGCCTTACAATAGAGATATGCAGTGTTGCTATAAGCATATAATTTTTATACTCGCCTAGCATAGGTTATAATAGTGCATTTTTCCTTTTTCTCGTCGGGATCGCTGACTTTTCTTTTTTACTTTTTTTACTGGTCCAGTTATGATGAAATTATATTTAGGATAGTTTTTTTTCTGTGGTTTTTGGTTTTAATTTTCCTTTTATTCTCCTAAATGTTTTTGGTCTTTTATAAATGTGGTATATATGATCTTGCTTATAGAAGAGTAGGAGATAGTTATTCTGCCCAAATTTTGGTGGAAAAAGTTAGAAGAAAGGTTGGTGATCCTGATGAGATATACAATGGCCAGTCCATAATCGAGGGGGGTACCCTTTGGGATATGAAATCATGAGTAAGTTCATGATCTCTGAGTAGACAAACAGTTGTTATAGCAGGTTGCATTGGGCATTTATGCTTGGTGAGTCTTTATTATGTTAGAGCAATAAGTTGTAAGAATTTTGTACACATAGGTATAAAAATTATATAACAGTTTACATAAATAAAGACAGGATCGTTTTAAAAAAAAAAAAATACAATTTTAATATATTAAATTATATTATTATTATAAATTGCACCTATGCGCCTTAGTAAAGTGGTCTAGTCGTCACCCACTCCAAATAGTAATGATATATTCCTCAAGGTTCAAATCCCAGGAAAGATACTTTCGAAAATAGCAAAAATGGAATATATCAGACGACGATCTCTATTTAGGTTGGCCTATGGATAATTTAGTGATCTAGTGCCTGGGGCACCGGTAAAAGGGATTCCAGGTGGCTGTAATCTGTGGGCTGTGCATAGCACGGGTCACAGGACCAGAGATCGAAGCCCGTTTGGAAAGTCCCAAGTTTGGAAGTAGCAGTGATCTTCGACGGTACTACATAAAGGCTGAATTTGAACCGGGGCCCGAGATTGGAGAACCAAGCGATCAGGTCCTTTAGTGGGAGACACACCAGCCAAACCACCGGTTTAGATGCATCGGAGGAAAAGACCATATGCTCCGAAAGTATGGACCAAGGAGAGTGCATCCTTCAGGCATCTAAAGCCTGGGCAGACCAACCCTTCCGGGTTGCCGGCTGAAAGTTAGGGATGGACCGATAAAGAATCCGGAAAAGAGACAGCTCAAATGTGGGTACTGGGGTTGTTGTGAACCAATACAGGGCAGGAGTACGTAACAGAAGACTAATTAGGAAGGTTGTGCTTGAGATACAGATTGTGTTACAGCAGCACCCCAAAAGGTGGCATGAGATACAAACACAATAGTAGTAGACAATATGTACTAATTGGAAAGAAATTACCGAACATGCAGGTGAATACACGTGTGGGACGTAGACCACTCTGTTAGGTTTACCTCGTGGATAGATTAGCCTCATTGGGGTTAGTAAGTTCTAAGGTGGGTGCAAAATCAG
>CAJVPY010005627.1:0-11281 GCA_910591965.1 Dentiscutata erythropus
AAATATATATATATATACTATATATATTATATTATATATATTATATATGTGTAATCTGATATTTGGCTTGATGTACCATCATTGTAATTACATTATAAAACCTTATCTATACTCTAATAAAAAGTCTCTAGGCCAAAGAGGTTACCTTAATATTAAAAAAAATAATAATAATTACCAGATTGAAAAACAAAATTTTGGTGATTATAAAAAGTTGTGACTATATAAAGGTCAAAATTTATATATTTTATAATAGTTAGGTCAAAAAAATAGCATGATTATAACAAGGTTGTAACTATATTGAGAGTGACTAAGGTTTGACTGTATATAATTATATATAATTTAAAATTATATTAAACAATTATAATATTCTATTTAACTAAACTTTTTTGAAATAAAAAATATATTAAAATAATGCAATTTTTGGTGCTGAACAAGTCTACTTAGAGCTCAAAGTCATACTTTATTACTAATTATTTAAGAAATACAAACTTTTCTATATTTTTATTAATAAAAATATAAAAAATCTATCATAAACTAAATTTTTACTAATATAATATAATTTTGAGTTCTAAGTAAACTTGTTCAGCACTAGAAAATACATTATTACAGTATATGTTTGTTTTATTTTTATTAATTTGTAAATAGAGATGTATAAAATTGCTTTTTTGATAAAAATTTACTAAATTTATAAATCTTCACCTTATAAATTATGTAAATTAAAGAAACATATGCCATAATAATGTATTTTTTAGTGCTGAACAAGTTTACTTAAAGCATAAAAACATATTTTATTGGTAAAATTTAGTTTATGATAAATTTTTACTAATAAAATATGCTTTTATGCATTAAGTAAACTTGTTTGACACCAAAAAATACATTATTAGGCCATGCAAATTAAATTAGTTGGTTCTCATTACATGCAACAAGCAAATAGGACTTGGCCAGCTGGCAAAAAATGTTATATTTACAATTTTTTTTTATATAAAAAAAATTTTATAACTTTTTTTTTTCATATAAAAATAAAAAATTTTATATAGAAAAAAATTTTAACTTTTCTAAAAAAGTTACCTAGCCGGGTAATGAGAACCAACTTTATTTGTTTGTATGGCCTTATGGTATATATTTTTTTAATTTACATAATTTATAAAGTAAATTTGGTAAATTTTTATCAAAAAAGCAATTTTATATATCTCCATTTACAAATCAATAAAAATAAAGCAATCTATGCTATAATAATGTATTTTCTAGTGCTGAACAAGTTTACTTAGAACTCAAAGTTATATTATATTAATATATTTTTATTAATAAAAATATAGAAAATTTATTATAAACTAAATTGTTACTAATAAATATACTTTTATGTTCTAAGTAAACTTGTTTAGCACTAAAAAATATATTATTATAGTATATATATATTTTTTACTTTTCTTAATTTGTAAAGTAAAGATATATAAATTTGTATTTTTGATAAAAATTTATCAATTTTACTAATTTTTATTTAAAAAATTTTAAAAATTAAAGAAATTTGTGCTAAAACAATGTAGATTTTAATGCTGAACAAGATTACTTAGAGCTTAAATATATAATCTATTAGTAAATATTTAAGTAATACAAAAACTTCTATAATTTTATTAATAAAAATATAGAAAAGTCTTAATTACTTACTTTTTTACTAATAGATTATAATTTAAGCTCTAAGTAAACCTGTTTAGCACTAAAAAATACATTATTTTAGTATATATTTCTTTAGTATTTTAAATTTTTTATATAAAAATTAGTAAATTTGATAAATTTTTATCAAAAATACAATTTTATACATTTTAATTTTACAGATTAACACTAACTTTTTCTAATAATCACTTGTACTAAAATTTTAACTAATGGAAAACAAAATTTTTGTTAGAAAGATGTAGCTCTATAGTGCGGTTTGTCTAGAGGTCAACTGCTTTTCTAAAGGACTCCTCTAAAAGAATATTTGATATACAAGCCAGGAGCATTATTATACAAGATAACTAGTAGGGGCTTGCCACTCTAGTGCTCTTGTATAAAAAATCTTAGTGAAAGGAATAAGTTACATAGTAGGCTGCTACTTCATCGATAAAGCTCTAGGCCGTTATTTCAAAGAAAAATACAGGGAAAGCAACAAAAGTTTTGGTTTTTGCAACCGAAGACCTTCTATTATATTTTGCTATTTTGAAATTTTTTTTTGAAATTTTGGCTAAAAAGTGAGAAAACCAGTATATCTCCTTCAAAAGATCAGCAGTGTTTACTCTTTTTAAATTAGGATGCGTCTACTGAAATGGAACCTCCTACAAGCTTATTTGAATTATGCTTTGCCAAATAAACAATAATGATAGTACTGTTTACAGTATAGGGAATTGGAGGGATCATGTGTAAAAATTTCTTAACATTCAACATTTTCTTTTATTTTCTTTTTCACTTCTATTATTACATATAGTATTAGGTTAGATTTTATTCTATACAACATTATATAATTTATATAGCCTTGCATAGACAAAAATAGTATCATTATGACCATCTTTTTTTTTGGCCTTTTTCTCCTTTTTTTTTTTTTTTGTTTGTTTTTTTGTTTTCGTTTAGTTTAGATTTTTCCCCTTTTTTAGTATTCCTTTTATTTCGTAAATTTCCTGTTGTTCTTTGGTAGAATTCTTCTATTTAGAAAGCTAAAAGAAGAAGGTTGGGAAAGAAGGTGGTCATGATGGGCTGATAAACCAGATCAGTGAACCAAAGCAAGTCGGCTTGATATAGGTTGAACCAAATCAGAAAAATTAAAATTATGCTATATTAATATAGTTTTTAATACTGAACAAGTTTACTTAAAACATAAAGGCATATTTATTAGTAAAAATTTAGTTTATAATAGCTTTTCTATATTTTTATTAATAAAAATATAAAAAATCTATTATAAACTAAATTTTTACTAAAAAATCTAGATGAGTTTTGACTACTCTAATAGGTTTAAATCGCAGATAATTAGTTTAGCCAAAAGTTCACTGAGCTTTAGTTAAGCTGCTAGTCTGAGCTCTTATTCTTGAATATAATTTATATAATTTTGTCAATATACAAATTAAATATTTATATATTCCTATGTAATTACAGTACTTGTATAAATTATCTAATAAAGATATGAGCAAGGCCTCACCTTAATACCAAAAAAAAACCCCAAATTTTTACTAATAAAATATTCTAAGTAAACTTGTTTAGCATCAAAAACTATATTATTATTATATATGTTTGCTTTACTTTTCTTAATCTGTAAAATTAAAATGTGTAAAATTGTATTTTTGATAAAAATTTATCAAATTTACTAATTTTATTTAAAAAATTTAAAACATTAAAGAAATATATATCAAAATAATATATTTTTTAGTGCTAAACAGGTTTACTTAGAAATTAAAGTTATAATTAATTAGTAAAATTATGAGTGATGAAGAACTTTCTATATTTTTATTAATAAAAATATAAAAAATCCTATATTTCTCAAATATTTACTAATAAATTATTACTGTAGATTCTAAATAAACTTTTTTAATACCAAAAAATATATTATTTTAGCATATATTTGTATCATATATAAGTTTATTAGAGGCTTAAAGTTTTTTTTTTCTTTGGTATCTAACCATGTACTAAACTTTTATTAATATCTGGCTTGCTTACTATATTATATGTTTTAGCTAATTAATAAACATATTTAGACTAAAGGCTAGCTATCTCATTTGGGTACCTAACTTTGGTTATCACACTAATATTAGCTACTATACCCCACATATAGTATGGCACAATTAAAAATATAGTCTAGCCTGGGCTTAGCTTCTATTACATCAGGATCTCTTTTCCTTTCTAATTCTTTCTTCTTATTAAGAGATACAAAACAAAAGAAGAAAAAGTTTAAACTAAAAAAACTACAAAAATGACCAAAAAAGAAAACAAACAGAAAAAGAAAAAATAAAAAATAAACACAGATTGCAAAAAAGAAAAAACATAAAAAGAAATCTAAGACTAGAGGTCTGATCCGATGAATAATATATTCGAATATTCACTGAATATTCGAATATTCGAATAAGATTTTTTTCACCAAATGAATATTCGAATATTTAATTTATTCACCAAATAATTCATTGAATATTTATTGAATATATAGTATATATATATAATTAATTAACTATAAAATTATTTATTAGTAAATATAAAATTTTATAAATTAAAATATAAATCTAATAGAGGTGTGGCAACTTAGTATAGTGGTCTAGTCATCACCCTCTCCAAGTGGCAAGTCTAGAGTTCAAATCCCACTAGCAATGATATTTGAAAAATAGATCTGTGTTCAGTTGATGGCTATGTTTATCAGTTGGATCCAGAAAATCTGTAACTTCAGTCACACTATCTAGTAATGGGAGCTTTGGTACAATAAATCTGAGGAATCGGCATAACCGAAAACCCATTTGGCAAGTCCCAAATTTGGAAGTAGCAGTGATTTTTGACAGTACCACAGGAGGGCTAAATTTGAACTGGGGTCTGAGATTGGTGAACCAAGCACCAGGTCCACTAGCGGAGAGCACACTAGCTAAACCACCGGGTTGTCACACTGAAGAAAAAGGGCATCCGCTCTGAAAGTATGAACCAAGGAGAGAGCGTCCTTCAGGCACCTAAAGCCTGAGCAGACTGATTTTTCCAAGTTGCTAGCTAGAAGTAAAAGAGAGACCGCTAAAGAATCCAGGTAAAGAAACAGTTCAAATACGGGTATTAGGTTGTTGTGAACTGAATAAGGGCAAGAAGTATATAATGGGTACCTAGTTAGGAAGATTGGTGCTTGAGAAACATATGTAGAAAGGCAGCACTCCAAAAAGTGCGTGAGATACTAATATGAAGCGGCAGGTCAATATGTACTAATTAGAAAGAAGTTATAGGAACATGCAGATGAATATATGTATAGAACATGTATCACTCTGTTAGGTTTACCTTCAAGGATAGATTAGCCATATATGGTTAGTAAGTCTTAATGATAGGGATTGACAAATCCAAATTGTAGTTAGTAAGTCCTAAAGTAGGGTGCAAAATCCACAACAAGTAAATCTGAAATTCACGAATGTATAGTGAGAAACACCCAGGGTTAGAGGGCTGATAAAGGTAGTTGGAACTAGATAGTTTAAATAGATATCCCCCTAGTTGGGGTGCAGATATAGCAGATAGTATAGAACTAGTGCTCGAAACAATTAAATAATTATTTGATAGTCAAATACTTAGTAAATATTTAATGATCACCGATTTCTAAATTAGGTAATGCATAATTTTGATCTAATAAGCAATATCAATATAAGCTTGTACTTATGACCCTTACGGCAAGAATAGATTTTCTAGATTCCCAGGTTTGAACTTTTTATATTGTGTTAGTTACACTTTACAAATTATAAAACACTAGATCCAATATTCGAATACTAAGCTAAGAACATTATAAAACACTAGATTCAATATTCGAATATTAAGCTTAGAACATCTAGATCTACATTCGAATATTAAGCTTAGATTATAGAACACTAGATCTGATATTCGAATATTCTTAGTAATAATATACTATACTTTGTTTTGTTCTGTTTATTGTTTTTAACTTTTTTTTTTTATTTTTTTTATGAGAATAGTTCAGAATTTTTGTTGAATAAGTGTAGATTTCTTAGAATAATTCAGCTGTGAATACTTTTTGTCAGTTGGAAGTATAGCAGTTTATCTTTTTTTTTTGTTAAAATCTTTTTTGGTATACTATTTAAAGTTACAAGGTTCTTTGCTTTAACTTTACTTTTTTTTTATTTCTTGACAGTTTCGGCTATTTCTTCTCTTGGTTTTTGGTTAAATAAGTGTAGGCTTCTTAGGATCTTAGGATAATTCAGCCTCAAAACTCTGTAAATGCTCTTCGTCAATTGGTAATACTAGGAAGTATAGCAGTTTACTTCTTTTTTTGTTAAAGTCTTTTTTGGTATACTATTTGAAGTTTTAAGGTTCTTTGTATTAACTTCACTTTTTTTTTATTTCTTGACAGTTTCAGCTATTTCTTCTTTTGGTTTTTGGTTAAATAAAAGTGTGCTTCCTAAAATCTTAGAATAATTCAGCTTCAAAACTCTGTGAATGCTCTTCGTCGGTTGGTGATACTAAGAAGTATAGCAGTTTACCTTTTTTTTTTGTTAAAATCTTTTTTGGTATGCTATTTGAAATTACAAGGTTTTTTGTTTTAACTTCACTTTTTTTTATTTCTTGACAGTTTTGGCTATTTCTTCTTTTGGTTCTTGGTTAAATAAAAGTGTGCTTCTTAGGATCTTAGAATAATTCAACCTCAAAACTCTGTAAATGCTTTTCGTCAGTTGGTGATACTAGAAAGTATAGCAGTTTAACTTTTTTTTTTGTTGAAGTTTTTTTTGTTATGCTATTTGAAGTTTCAAGGTTCTTTGCTTTAACTTCACTTTTTTTTATTTCTTGACAGTTTTGGCTATTTCTTCTCTTGGTTTTTGGTTAAATAAGTGTGAGCTTCTTAGAATCTTAAGATAATTCGGCCTTGAAACTCTGTAAATACTCTTTGTCAGTTGGTGATACTAGAAAGTATAGCAGTTTACTTTTTTTTTTGTTGAAGTTTTTTTTGGTATGCTATTTAAAGTTTCAAGATTCTTTGCTTTAACTTCACTTTTTTTTATTTCTTGACAGTTTCGGCTATTTCTTCTCTTGGTTCTTAGTTAAATAAGTGTGGGCTTCTTAGGATCTTAGAATAATTTAGCCTCAAAACTCTGTAAATGCTTTTTGTCAGTTGGTGATACTAGGAAGTATAGCAGTTTATCTTTTTTTTTGGTATATTATTTGAAGTTGCAAGGTTCTTTGCTTTAACTTCACTTTTTTTTATTTCTTGACAGTTTTGACTATTTCTTCTTTTGGTTCTTGGTTAAATAAAAGTGTGCTTTTTAGGATCTTAGAATAATTCAGTCTCGAAACTCTGTAAATACTCTTTGTCGGTTGGTGATACTAGGAAGTATAGCAGTTTACCTCTTTTTTTGTTGAAGTCTTTTTTGGTATACTATTTGAAGTTTCAAGGTTCTTTGCTTTAACTTCACTTTTTTTATTTCTTGACAGTTTCAGCTATTTCTTCTCTTAGTTCTTGGTTAAATAAGTGTGGGCTTCTTAAAATCTTAGGATAATTCAGCCTCGAAACTTTGTAAATGCTTTTCATCGGTTGGTGATACTAGGAAGTATAGTAGTTTACCTCTTTTTTTGTTAAAGTCTTTTTTGGTATACTATTTGAAGTTTCAAGGTTCTTTGTTTTAACTTCACTTTTTTTTATTTCTTGACAGTTTCGACTATTTCTTCTTTTGGTTCTTGGTTAAATAAAAGTGTGCTTCTTAGGATCTTAGGATAATTCAGCCTCAAAACTCTATAAATGCTCTTTATCAGTTGGTGATACTAGGAAGTATAGCAGTTTACCTCTTTTTTTTGTTAAAGTCTTTTTTGGTATGCTATTTAAAATTACAAGGTTCTTTGTTTTAACTTCACTTTTTTTTATTTCTTGACAGTTTTGGCTATTTCTTCTTTTGGTTCTTGGTTAAATAAGTGTGGGCTTCTTAGAATCTTAGGATAATTCAGCCTCAAAACTCTGTAAATGCTCTTCGTCAGTTGGTGATACTAGGAAGTATAGCAGTTTATTTCTTTTTTTGTTGAAGTCTTTTTTGGTATGCTATTTGAAGTTTCAAGGTTCTTTGCTTTAATTTTACTTTTTTTTAACAGATTCGGGTAAATATATATACCACGGCTATTATTATTATTATTATTTTTTGGGTCTTACTGGTATATATATATATATTTTAAACAGTCATACCTTTATTCATGTGAATTTGTATAACTATCATACATAGATACAACAATTTTTTATGAATATGGTTCTATCTAATAAAAGCTACCCAAGTATACTGCCCAAGTCAATCTGTCATAACAACTGTTTGCTTCTCTCAGAATCCAAAACTTTCTAAGGATTTTGTATTATAAAAATACCTCTTCGATACTTTGCTAGCTGTTGTATAGCCTATTCATGACTGTTAAACTTTCTCTTTTAATTTTTACTTCTTCTTAAGAGGCACAAGACAAAAGGGAGAAGTTTTCAAAAAAGGTTGTACGAAAACGAAAGAAAAAGAAAAAACAGAAAAGAAAGAAAAAAACAAACACAAATTGTGAAAAAGAAAAAACAAAAAAAAACATAACAATCTATGAAGAACTATTATAGCACGTGCCAAGCAAGTATAAAAATTATATAACAAATGCAATATTTGTATATCTCTACTATAAAGCTTTGCTCTATCATTAAATTTACTTTCTGATCTTCCCATCAACTCCAGATAGCTTTGTTGCCTGTTCTAATTTGTATCTCGAGCCAGGTGCTGCCGTTGTCCGAGGACCCATGTCTCAAGCTACCTGCTGCCATAATTAGAGTTTCCAGGCTGAGTCCCTTGAAGTAGCACCATATTCATTTGTAAACAAACATGTAGTTGCATTTCACCAATTCGTCCAGATTTGGGAAGTAAACAATGCTGATCTTTTGAAGAGGTAAGCCAAATTTCCACTTTTTGTAAAAAATTTTGAAAGGCTAGCAGGAAAGTAGAAGTGAGTAAAAGAGGAGTTACTTGGCCAGGTAAAAGAGTGTGGCTTGAAAATAGCAAGTTCTTTACTGTTCCCCAGTTGTTTCGCAACAGTATGCTTCGTCGACAGAAGAAAACCATAATCCTTACCAAAATTTCATATACAAGAGCATGCTTCCTCAGCCAGTTATCTTGTATAAAGATGCTTTTGGCTTGCATATCGAATATATTAAAGAAGTCTCTGCAAAGTACAGAAGGTTGACTTTTATAAAAACCGCTTCTGTTGTCTACTCACTATAGGTAACCTCTATTCTCTAGTATCCAAACTTGACTTTTCTTTCGTAGAAAATTTTGGTCCAAGTGATCATCAGAAAAAAAAGTTATTGGTATATTGGCTTCTCTTTAGAAGTTTAATGTTAGTATCAATTTATTAAACTTTCAAAATGATAATTGTAAGGAGGTATTAGAAATTGTTTTAAGTAATATAACAGTTAAATAATTGTGCATCAACTTATCAAGAAATAGGTAATCAGGAGAATTACTTGTGGATTTAAATTAATCTTTAGATAATTGTAGGTAAAAATCGGTTAGGTCTAAATAGCATTAGAAATTGTATTATTCACAGATTTAAAAACTGAATAAATAATTTAGAAATATTAAATATTTGTATGAGATCTGGTAACATAATTAATATATGCTTTAAAAAAATTACTCGTAGTATTAGTGAAATTAGGGTAGTGTTTTCTTGTCTGATTTTTTTTTTTTTTTTTTTAAGTCTTTGACAGTCTTGCCAGTACTCAATTTATTGGGACTATATTTTAGGTGAAAGCTAAGCTTTCTCGAACAATACAAATATCATTCATAACCAAAAAACAGAGAGTCTCACGATTGCAAGCCTGACATCACCCGGCTACAATAAACATGCCCAACTGCGACTTGTCGCACCAACCTGTATACAAGTTAGATAAACTTTGTCAGCCTATCAAAGCTTTTCTCTTCATATCTTCTTCCTTTACCGAGAGCAAAAGAAAGTGATGATCTTATACAAAACCACCAATAATACCAAAAAAACAAAATGAAAAAACTAACTAAAAAAAACAAATAAAACGAAAGGGTGTTTTTAAAAGAAAGAAAAGAGGGTACAATGAGATGTAAAAAAAAGAAACACAAAGAGAAAAGCCCGAGAGCTGACAAAGGGGAGAACTACCTCTATAAAGAAATAGCACAGAGGAAATGAAGTAAAAAAAACAAAACAAGAAGAAATACACTATTATAACACATGCCAGGTTTAAGAAAAAATTTTATAACAACTGCAACATTTGTATATCTCAACTATAATATAAAACCTTTATTATCTGACTACCGGCTACCTCCGGATGTCTCTTATGCCAGAGACCCGATCCCAGTCATGTGGAGGTCCTGTATCTATAAACTACATCACATATCGTATCCACCAATAAACAAGACACGTGGTTGCATTTCTGGGTACGTCCGAATTTGGAAGGTAAACAATGCTAATCTTTTGGAGGGGGTAAGCCAAATTGCCCACTTTTTGTTGAAAATTTTGTAAGAACGGTAGGAGGGTGAAAAAGAGTAATGTAGAAACCACTTGGCCAAAATAAAAGAGTGCGGCTTTAGGAAAATATGTTTTTTGCTATTCTCCAGTATTTCTTAGCAGCTCACTTTGTCAACGGAAGGCTTGGACTTTTCACCTCCACCTTTCCGCCAAAATTTTATATACAAGGGCACTACCTTCTACCAGTTATCTTGTATACCGATGCTTTTGGCTTGCTTGCCGAATATATAGAGGAGTCCCTGAAAGTAGAAAGTTGACCTCTATAAAAACCGTTCTGCTTTTAGGGCTACTTAGACCCAGCACCTATCTCTAGTAAAAAAAACAACTTTTCTTTCATAAGAAATTTGGACCAAGTAATTGTCAGGATATATTGCTGTTTCTTGTCTGATTCAATACAAATTTTAGATTTAAATATGTAAATAGTTTATAAGATTACATATTAATAATAAAAATAAGAAAATTTTGCTTTTATTTTAATTAAAAATTTTATTATAAAATGTATATATATTAAGAATAAATGCATATCTCGCACCCTGTGATATGCTTATATATCACACTTAAATATGATTGGCTAATTTTGCAAATCGTTATTTTGTAAAAAAACAATTTTTTATTATTTTTTTTAGATTAAAGAAATCTTATAAAAAATCAAGAAAAATATTACTATTTTTTGTATTTATATGCAAAATGTGATGCTGAACAAGTTTACTTAGAAACATTAAAAAGGTTAGCATATTAAAATTTAAAGATATTTGTATTTTTCATATTTTTTTGCATATTTTTTATATTTTCTTTAGATTTTATTATATCAATATCTTTTTTGTTTCTAATTAAACTTGTTTAGCATCAAATTTTGCATATAATTACAAAAAATTTTAACTATTTTCTTTATTTTTTATAAGTTAGTTTTAATTTAAAGAAAATTAATTAAAATTTGTTTATTTTTTTATAAATAATGATCTGCAAAATTAGCCAATCATATTAAGGTGCAATATATAACCTAACGCTCATAGACAGACATTCGTCTGATTGGCTGATGTAAATCAATTGCCGGGTAACTTATTTATACAGTTTAAAGTACTTT
>CAJVPY010005628.1:0-11281 GCA_910591965.1 Dentiscutata erythropus
TCAAAATATATATTTACTTAGTACAATTTTGACTTTTATATATAACAACTGTTAAAAATTTTTGAAAAATTCAGGAGTAGCTTATTTTTGGGTAAGAGAGAATTCTCACTTTTTTGTTTAAAAGTGAGGGGGTAGCTTATTTTCGGAGTAGCTTATTTTCAGGAATATATGGTAGTAACAAGAATTAAGCATAAAACCAGAAACCAAAAACTAGTATTTACTAGTAGAAAGATCTCAAGTTCTTTTTACATTCAAATTATTTTTCCTAGTATTAATTCATATTCTCTAGCATCAATTTATATTCTTAGACAAAAGCTAAAAGAGAAGTATTAGTAATTAGAAAAAAAAAATTGAATATAAAGTTAAAAAACTATAAACTAATACTTACCAATAAATAGTTTCCAAGTTTCTTCTAGATCTAAATTGTCTTCTTAGCTTCAATTCGCAATTTCTGGTTCTATTACCATTTTGTACACTATTTTGCTTATACCAACAAAGAACAAATTTGCAAGGCAAAAACATTAGTTAAAAGGAAAAAAAAAAATTAAGACAACACTTGTCTCTTTAACTAGAGTTACCAGTTTTACTCTACCTAGTGTCATTTTGCTTTTCTCGGTAAAAGGTCAAGCTGTAAAAATAAGAAAAAACATTAGTCACAAATAAAAAAAAAAAAAAACTAAACAATATGTTTAGCACTTATCTTTTGGTTCCTCTTCAATATACAGCATTGTTTTATATTTGACAAAGCTTAAATTTATATTAAAGAAAAGAAAAGTTAGTTTATACTAAAGAGATAAAGAAAAAAAAGAAAAAAGTTAGTACTGATCTTCAAAACAGTTTCCAAAACCATACATCCCTTTAATTTATATTTGACAAAGACTATGTTCAGAGATATAGAAAAATTTTTTGTATTATATGAAATCTTTATTTGTGTTATTGTAAAATTTGTACTAATTTGTAATTAATAAGCAAATTTGCATTAATTTACAATATAATTTTTATTGTATTTAAATTTATTTGCTACTATTAAAATATATTATAGTAAGAATTTTTAAAGATTTTTTACTTAAGTTATGCTGTTTGTCTTGTAAAATATTATTATAAGCTAAAAAGCTACATTTAGCACTATATAAAGAAATAGGCAACCAAATATAATCTAATGCAATTGAGCTTAAAAGGGAAAAAGTTGATAATACTTTTTTTCAAAAAAGTCTAAATTATTATAATATTCACTAGCTAAGTTTAAGTTACAATATAAAGTCCATTTTTGAAGCAAAGCAACTGACAGATTTGTTAATTCAGAAATTTGTTCTATATATTTAGATATATTATGATTATTAATTGATAATTGGGAAAAATGAAAATCAAAAATTCAAGATGCTTTAAAAGGATACTTTAAAAGAGAATATAAAAAATAATTATCAAATTTTTGTTTTGCAATTTTAAAAAATGTTAGAAAAATCTCATTAAAAGCAGAAGAATCTGTATTAAGTTTTTAAATAATATTACTAACAGGTTTCTATAATTAGTATTTGTAATATTATTATTTAAAAAAAGTTCTAATTGTTTGATTCTCCTCTCAATTAACAGAAATACTGGTTTTGATTCTTTTTGAAAAAAAACAAGATGATTAATAAATTCAAAACTATATAATTTTAAAAATATAAGAAGTGTGGTGACTTAGTGTAGTGGTCTAGTCGTCACTCTCTCCAAGTGGCAGGTCTAGAGTTCAAATCCTACTGGTGATGATATTTGAAAAATAGACTTGTGTTCAGTTAATGGCTATGCTTATCGGTTGGATCTAATCTGTAACTTCAGTCACACCATCTAGTAATGGGAGCTTTGGTGCAATAAACCCGAGGAACTGGCATAACTAAAAACCCATTTGGGAAGTCTCGAATTTGGATGTAACAGCGATCTTTGACAGTATCACAGAAGGGCTGAATTCGAACTGGGGTCTGAGATCGAAGAACCGAGCAACTAGGTCCTATGCCGGAGAACACACCAGCTGAACTGCTAGGTTGTCGCACCGGAGAAAAAGGGCATACGCTCTGAAAGTATAAACCAGGGGGAGGGCATCCTTTAGACATCTAAAGCCTGGGCAGACCAACCCTTCTGGGTTGCTAGCTAGAAGTAAGGGAGAGACCAATAAAGAATCCGGGTAAGAAGACAGTTCCAAATGTGGGTACCAGAGTTGTTGTGAACCGATTAAGGGCAAGGAGTACATAATAGAAGACTAATTAGAAAGGTTGTGGCTTGAGATACGGATCGGATTACAGCAGTACCCTAAAAGGTAGCTTAAGACACAGACCCAGTGTCAGCAGTACAACAGGTACTAGTTAGAAAGAAGTTGCTGAACATGCAGGTGAATACATGTGTGGGACATGTACTGCTCTGTTGGGTTTACTCTTAAGGATAGTTAAGTGTTCTAAGTTGGCTAGTAAATATAGTGGTATTGCAAAATTTACTACCCGTATAGTGAGTTATACCTGTGTTAGGTAGGGTTAGGCCAAATATGTTAAAACCAGAGAGTTTAAATGGGTACCTCTAGTTGGGGTGCAGGTATGGCAGATAGTGTAAAACCTTCAGGCAGACTACTTAAATAGGCACTTAAAAGGTGCATATATGGCTTGATGTACTTTCGTCATAATGTATAGTGTTTAATATTTGCCTAATAAAATCTCGCTGACAATTAGAGTCATCTTTGCCAAAAAAAAAAATAATAATAATAATTTTAAAAATATAAAATAAATTTTTGCCAAACCATTATTATTTGAATTTTCAAATATACTATTAATTGTTTTAACTGATTTATTTTTTTTATATATTTTTTTCTTCTAAATAAAAGCCATGAATATATTCTAAATAATCTGAAATATAAAAAGCAAATTTTAACCAAGAATTCCACCAAGTTGTATTTAGTAAAGGTATAAATCGAAGAGTTAAAATTTTATTATCATTTGATAAATGCTTATTATTTTCAGTAAGTCTATGTTATTTTAAATATTATAATAAAACTTAATAAAGGTAATATTATTAAAATTAATACTATAATTGCAAAAGCGACATATAAGAAGATTATTTTCTGCATAAAAGTCTTCAGAAAATTCTCTTGCTTAAGAAATAGCTGTAATAGTTTTTTTTCATGTCATGTTAAATTATAACAAGATAATGTGAAATAAAAAATTTTTATACTACTTGTTAGATATATATATTATATTAACTATAATAAAAAGATTTTTATCTTTTTATTTTATTACAAACTATAATAAGCTTTATTACGATTAAATTTTATAAGTTTTAATATACAGAATTTTAAACTTATGAAATTCAATAGCTATACTAATTTAAATTGACAATAAAGATATAAATAAATATATTGTTTTTTTATACAATTTCACATATATCCTTTTCTTGAATATTCTGCTTTTATATTAATTAAATTTCTCCTTTTTTTATTATAAACTTTCATTTACTTTTTTAGCTTAATACTAAAAAATTATTTAACATCTACAGTATACTTTTTTTTAAAAAAATCTATAATTTAATTAAATAACAAATATAAATTAGTTTTTGTGCTATATTAGTATATACAAATAGAACATTGATATACCACACCACTGGTGTTCAACACCATATTTTAATCTAGCCAATTAAATTATTGATCATCTAAATTTGTGTAACAATTAATTTGTAAACAAAAAAAAATTTCTATTTTTAGATAATTTATAACTCTAACCTTAAAACTAATAAGTAAGCTTTTCTTCTAGCTTTAAGAAAAGTTGTAGAAGAGTTAAAGGCACGAATATAAAGATCTACAAACTCACTGTTATACAAAGTATTATAGTATATTGTATACCTTTGACTCAAATATCTTGGGATCCACCAGGCAGATTTTGATAATTTAGCTATCATTAGAACCAGAAAAATCTTTTCTACAACTTTTCTTAGAGCTAGAAGAAAGGTATACTTATTAGATTTAGGGTTATAGTTAGGTAATCTCTAAAACCTATAAGCAAACCCTTCTTCTAGTTTTAAGAAAAGTTGTAGAGAAGATTTTTTTGGTTCTAATCCCAAAATATTTTGGGATTAAAGATGTAAATATAAAGTTCTACAAACTCACTACAGTCAAACCTCCATAAGTGCACTGCATACAGACCAGCTTTAATCGTGCATTTAGAGAGGTTTGCATTTAGAGAAAGCCAATCAAATTGCAGCTTTTAATGTTTGATCTACAGGCTTGTATAACACAACTTGAATACTGAATTTTGATTGGCAACGTGCATTTAGGGAGGTTAGTATGATATAGAAAATCTTTTAAGTAAACGTGCATTTAGCACTAATAATTTCTTACAGCCAGGCCAGAAACATGCATTTAGAGAGGTATTGCATTTATGGAGGTTTGACTGTAAACAAATTCTAAGCAGAATTTTTCAGTAGCTCATAAATAAATCATATTAATTTATTGTGATTTGCAATTTTTGATCAATCTAATTATGTAATTGTAAAGTGATTTCTTAGAAAAACTTTATATTACTTTCATAATTTTTGTTAAACAAAGTCATACTTGCTAAAAGTTGTTTCATACAATTATGCAGTCAGACAAAATCAATTAAATCTAGGTACTGCACAAAAAATGTGCAGCAGATTCTCAATTTTGATTGATTAAAAAATTAAGCCAGAATTACTCATAATTTTACTAATTAAATCACAGCCACCTATTAAGTGAAAATTTTTTCTAAGTTAATTTTATCATAATACATGTTTATTTTTTAAAAATTTACATTTTTGTAATAAAAAAATTAAAAAGTTAATTCTGGTCAGATTTTAGTAAACAACTTTGTAATACAGACCAAAATTTCAAAAATCTTTAGCTATTAGCCAATCAAAATTGAGAATATACTGTACATTTTTTGTGCGGCACCTAAAGTAAATACAAAATCAGATATTTGTATAGATAAATTTAAAATAAATTATTTTGCAAATCACAGTAAATGCAAAATAACTCATTAAATACTTACTGTGGTTATCAGAATAATAATTATTTTTCTATAACAAAATTATTTACATAAATCACAAAATCCCAATGCAAACTAATTTATAAAATAGCAAGTAAGTTTTGTTATAAAATTTTTTAATTAACTAATTATGATAAAATCACAATAATTTCAAATTAATATATTTTAACCACATATTATAATTACTAGAATAGTAGGTTTGTAATAAATTTTTATAATAACTTGTATTAAAAATCACAACAATTTTAATACAAACCAACTAATTTTAATCATATATTAATAGTTACTAAAATAGTGAGTAATTCTATAATAGAATTATTTACAATAACTTACGATAGGAATCTTGACAATTTTAATACAAACCAACTTAAGCTTAACTATATATTATATTCACTAAATAAGCAAATAAGTTCTGTAACAAAAACAGTGTTTGTATTAATTTGTGATAGAAAACATAATAATTTCAATATAACTTGTCTTAATCAGAATAGTAAGTAAGTCTCATAATAACTCTTTTAGTAACTCGTAAATAAATAATATTAACTCAATACAAGCTAATTTAATATTATTTGTGCTTACCAATATAGCAAGTAAGTTTTATAACAAAATTTTTTAAATAACTCATAAACAAAATTTTAACAAAGACTAATTCATCTTAATATTAAAATAGTAAATAGCTTTGGTAATAAAATTATTTATATCATATAACTTATAATAGAATATATAACAATTTTAATACAACCAACTATACATTGTAGTCACTAGAATAGAAAGTAAGTTCTGTAAAAGAATTATTTATAATAAAAAATCATATCAATTTTAATACAAATTACTTAAGCTTAGCTGCATATTTTTGTTCAGAGCAACTCTAAATATTATAGCAAGCATCAGAAAAATAAATATGATGCAGATCTGCAAAGATCTGTAACTCTAAAAATTTTTAACAAATTTCATAATATCTCATGAGTTACTAATCAGAATTTAACAAAATAGATATTATTCGAACCATTTTGATGTAATGAATCAAATGGTACTAAAATTGTTAAAATATGATTACAGAATTATGAGATAATTGCATTTAAATAAATTTTGCAGCTATCTTACATTTTGTTAACTAGTAATCCAAATTTAATGATTTTGATATAATTTGATTTCTCTTGATAAAACAGTTCTAATAGTACCAAAAATATTAATATTGAATTACTGAGTCATGAAATATTTACAAAATATGTTTTGTGGCGCAGTTTTGCACAGATCTGCACAGAACTGCACTGCAAAATGAATTTTGTAAATATCTCATGAACTAGTAATCTAATTTTAATATTTTTGGTACTATTAGAACCATCTCATTGAGAGGAATCAAATAATATCAAAATCATTAAATTTGAATTACTAGTTAACAAAATCATAAGATGGCTGCAAAATTTATTTAAATACAATTATCTTGTGATCCAGTAATCGAATTTTAACAATTTTAGTATCATTTGATTCATTTCATTGAGACAGTTTAAATGGTACCTATTTCATTAAACTCTAATTAGTAGATCACAAGTTGTTGTAAAATTTATTAATTAATAATTCGCAGTTAAAAAGTCAAAATTTCATAGTAAAAATCAGCAAACATGTAACTAATTGCCTTATATAGTAAGTAGAATACCGTGTGCTTCTTTTTTAAGAAAAACTCTATAGTAAATAATTAAAAAATACTCATATTTTATGATATATTAACCCGATTTTGATGATTTTACCACCATTAAAATCATAAAAATTAGATCTACAACTTTTATTAAAGCAAAAAAAAATTATTTAATAAAAAAATGCTTTTATATGTAAGCAAGCCCCATTTTTATATTATAGAAAAAATATATAAATTTATGATTTTGTTTATTATAAGATTTATCATTTTTTTATCCCTTCAAAAACGTTTTACCAATTAAAAATTTCTAGGATTACAGATCTTTGCAGATCTGCACTATATTTATTTCTCGATGAAGTGATATAAAAATTATCTTACTGATACACTTCAATTATAAAAATCTTGACAAACTTTACTTTTTTGATTTATTAGAAATAGAATTTAGAAAATTTGTTCATTCACATATATGTCTATATTTGTGTTTTAATGTTACCAATATATACATACTAACATATTTGTATAATTTAGTAAACTTCATATAATAGGTGAGCTTTAAACCCAAAATTTATTAGAATAGTAAGTAAAAAATTTTGTTTGCAACATAAAAAAAGTCTCTTAATAATGCTTTATCAATTACTACTGCCTAAACAATTAACAGAGTAAAACTCTAGATCAAAAAAAAGCTTACAGTTCATAAACAGATGCAGAACTAGTTATGTTTTTTATAGTATTATAAGAGTTAACAACATTAACGATTTAATTATTTTTATGTAATATATAATTTATTAGCTATGTCAAAGAGATTAGGAGCAATCATTGATATCATGATTTGAATATTTTTTTACTATTTAAAAAATTTGCCATGTTGAATAGCATAATTCAAATGCTACTCAATCTACTATTAACAATTATATAACTTCACAAACATGAATTCATATGATTGTGTTGTATAGAAGTTCAAATTGTAAGTTGAGTAGTATTTGAATTATGCTATTTAACATGCCAAATTTTTTAAATTTTACTAGTGTCAGTTATAATATATAATATACAAGATGCTTTTATATACTAATTATACCAAAATTACAGAGTTACCAAAAATTATTTAGCTAATTTTAATTAGGTACCCAAATTATTTCAGATTATACAATATATTTTAATAAATATTATTTTATTACATCAATTCAAGATAGAATAATATAAACTTTATTCATTAAAATTATTTGTATGATCTAAATAAATTTGGATAGTAAATTTTACCCAGTTTTATTTTAATTGAATTGCTAAAATTTTGTCTTATTTAGAACTTTGATTTTAACTATTCAGAATCTTGATTGTTAAGATCTTGTCTTAGTCAGAATTTTGTATTGGTTAGAATCATGTCATGGTTAGGATCTTGTCTTAGTTTGGATTTTGTCTTGGTTAGAATCTTGTTTTAGTTAGGACCTTAACTATTAGGATTCTGGATTCTCGGAATTTTAAATATCAGAATTGTGATATATCGATATTTAATCTTAGTTGGGATTATATATGTATGTCGAGATTATATACTGTCAGGATTTGTGGTATCAGAATTTTGTAGTAAAGTTGGCTGAAGGTCACATGGTTTGGATATAAATCTATATAAAATTAGTTACACCCAGAACTCCATAATATCTATATTATCATATAAGTCTAACATAACAACCCATGTATCACTCTTTACTAATAATAATTTAAACCTTTTTATATCACTATTTACAGTAATTTTTTTCATTTGTTTGTAAAATTTTTTCTTATTTATTTCAACTTTTACTATTGATGAACTTGAAGCTCAATGTTTTATTTGTTGCAAACATGAAAAAAAAAACTTTGAAGCAACTTGTAAATTATTTTCAATAAAAAAAAACTCTAAATTGTAAAACCAATTTGATGAACTATTTTTATATAAATATATTTAATAAATTATTTATTTACTTAAAACTTTTAAGCTTACAAGAAAAAAAAAAATAAGCTCAAATTTGAATTAAAGACTATAAAAACTTTAAAAATGTTTTCAGTATCCATTAATACTTCACCCAACAATTAATAACATTAAAAATCTTTCAGTCATAAGATTTAAAAATATCAAATACAGTCTTTGCCAGTTATGAAAGTTTTAAAAATAATCTGGCTGAATATAGCTTCACCTATTTATAAGAACTTTAAAAATCAGTTGACCAATTTAGTCTTCTTCTACTTATAAAAGCTTTAAAATATCTAAACAAATAAAGCTTTTTACCAGCTATAAGAATTTTAAAAATTTTTGACTAAAATATATTAAGATTTTTTTTTTCAATATTAAGGTAACCTCTTTTCAACGGTGATTTATTATCATTAAGTATTATTTGGTATACAATGAAAATATATATAGCTATACATGCACTTTTGGTGCCTAATTTAAGTAGTTCGCCAAAGCAGTAGTGCTATGCTAAGAGTTCTATACTATTTGCTATACCTTGTAACCCAACTACGAGATTATCCATTTAAACCCTCTGATTATATTTTTATTTTTACCGTGTGGAACTTAAAATCTGAATATAACCTTACCACATGTACTAAGAATGTAGATTTATGCGACACTACTAGATTAATACCAGATTTAGAACAGGACCATATATCCTTATTTATCCTCAAAATAAACCTGCCAGAGTGGTACATTCTTATAATATATTCATCTAGACTTCAGTAGCTTGCACTATAGCTTAATCCATGCACTTGGGTCAGAGCTAATCATTAAATCCCTACCATTATCTACTTCTACCCTTTTAAGGTTCACAGACCCCTGTACTATATTCTATTACTTCTTGCACCCTACTTCTTTTGGTATCATCATACTTCCAAATCTAAAAGGCCTAGAAGGCTTAGTCTGCTACCCAAGTTTCCTAGGCTCAGGTCTGGTGACCAAACCCTAGTTTACAATTTTATAGTACATAACCTTTTTCTCCAAAGGTCACTATTAGGTGTCCCTAGTGGCCAGATTGGTAGATTCTTTTTGCCTGAAGTATCTTTTGTTGTACAACTTCTCCAATTTTTGGGGTCTAGTTAGATCAGTTTTGTAGTATCAGGTTGCACTTGGTTAGATCAACCTACTACTTCCTTAATCAGAATTTGCCAAGCCAGTTTTGGTTCTTTTAGGTTACTGTAGTCTTATGTTGATTCTGGATGACTAATCATAGGTTTGCACCACCTATACCAGTTTGCATTCCTTTGTGCAATGACACAAATGCATTTATGTCTTCTAGTGCCAACTTGGAGCATTGATGTGCCCTAGTTTACAGATATAGAACTCTGCCCAATTTAGAATAAGCCGTTACCATGGCACAAGTAAATTATTTGAAATGCACCAGTGGGATTCGAACTCAGTACTCATAGTCAACAAATTTGGGGGTGCAACAACTTTACCACTTTACTACGTTGCTATACTCTATATATATGAATATTTTAAAAATAATCTGACAAAATATATTTTAAAAAATTATCAACGGATTAAACAGAGTCATTACCCACTACAAGAATTTTAAAACTATCATAAGAATTTTGAAACCATCGAACTAAAATGATAGTTTTTATATTTAGTTTACAAAAAATAACTCATTTGCACAAGTATGTATATTTTTAAGCTTTCAAAAAAAGAACAGGTTGTTATATAAGACCCATATAATAAAAGTATATACTGTAATATAATTTCTAATTATGATATCAATTATAACTAAATATCATAATATTATATCTTTTTTGGTTAACTGTATAACAAATATCGATTTTCTCACTTAGACCATGTTTCAGATCACTTTTTTTTCAGATCCAATTCAATCAAAAACGTTAAAACCTATAACCTAAAATTAATTTATATATAATAATAATATAGAAGATATATAGATTATAATTACTGGAATAGTAAGGTCTGTAATGAAATTTTTTATTCTAATTCATAATAAAAAAATTATAATAATTCCCATGTATATACTACCAAATTATTAGTTTAGAATAAAATTCCAAATTCCAAATAGTTAAAACCTATTTGGGATTTTAATATTGAAAGTGCCAAATGCCCAAATAGTATTTACCTTTTATATATATCCCAAATCCCAAAATTATCCAAATTTCAAATTTATTTCAAATTCTAAAATTATTATATATATTATAATATTTATTATGAATAGTTTTATAATTTTCAGAGTTACAGTATTTACAGTATTTGTAGTTTATTCAATATTTTGTATACTCTATTTTATATTTTAATATTAATTTATACTGAATATAGTAAATTTTAAGAATAATTGAATTATATAGACATTTATTTTTAATTTGTAATATATTTAAAGTTTACTAAATTTCTTAATAGTAAGTCTTTTAATCACTAAAATAAACCTTTTATTTTATTATATAAGAGGATTATAATTTTATATACTATTAGAATTAAATTTTAGTAAATCAAAACATATTAAGCTTGCAAAATTTAAAATATTAATAATTAAATTTGCTAATATATCTTGTATTACTTTTAAACTATGTTGGTTTTTAGAATTATAAATAATAGGGTTAGGGTCCTATAGCCTAGTGGTCTAGGTGCCTAACCCTCCACAGACGAGGTCAATAGTTCGATTAC
>CAJVPY010005629.1:0-11279 GCA_910591965.1 Dentiscutata erythropus
AAAGAAATAATAAAAATCAACCTTTTCGAAATTTTACCCGAAAATAAGCTACCCCGGGATTTTTGTGTCACTTTTTTAGTCAAAAAAGGTAGCTTATTTTCGGCAATATACGGTATAGTTGATTTTAGTAAAAGAAAACTCATACTTTTTTAGTAGTTTCAAGTATTTTTTTACTCTCTTGTATCTTGCTGACTTCAACAAAATTTTGACAAAAAGTAAATATTTCAGCTTATCCTCTTTAAAAAATTGGTATTGTTTACACTTTTTATTTTCAAATAGACAAAATATAACATAAATATAGAATTGTTTTGGCAATAATAATCTTACATTATATGATGAACCAATTGGCACTCTAATTAACAAACTAGTCCAACTCAGATATTAAAGTCAAAAGAAAATTTAACAATAAAGCTTAGCTTTACAACAGAGATATACAAGACTTTTAATTTAGAAATTAGTTTGTTTTAAATTTAATTAGATATATAATTTTTACAACTATGCTTAGCACAAATTATAATAGTGCTTTTATAGTTTTTTTTTTTTTTGCCTTTTTTTTCTTCTTTTATTTGTTTTTTTTATTTGTTTTCTCGTTGCTTAAGCAGTTTTTTTCTTTTTCTCTTTTATGTTGTTCTCTTTATCTTTGTTAGTATTAGTTTTTTTTCTATAAATTAGTTAGAAACTATGAATTCTTTTGCTTAAAAAGCTAGAAGAAAAAAAGATGATTTTAATAGGCTATAAATACTATTTAATGATGTATCAAAGAATTCATTTGTAAGGTTTTTTAATATAGAGATAAACTTTACTATAACAGATTGAACATGGGTAATTTGGATACTTTGGTGTTACAAAAAGCTGAGTTAGCTAATACTTGTAACTTAGTCAAAAGTATATTTTTGTTTGTAAGTTTAAATGTTTATACTTAATAAAATATTGGCAAGATTGCTGAATTGATAAAAAAAAATTATTATTAAAATGTTTATACCTAATAAAATATTGGCAAGATTGCTGAATTAATAAAAAAAAATTATTATTATAATCTAAAATATACTGTATATAAATATTAATAAAATCTAGTTTCTAAAAAACTTTAACAACAACAAAAAAAAATTTATATCTATTTTTTATATTTATTTTTTTTTTTAAGTAAATTAAAACAAAATATTTTTTGCAAATTTTATATATATACTGTATATATATATATATATAGTATTTTTTAACTTTTTGACAGTTTTATTGATATTTTTATTAAAAGATAAAAAATATATATATAAAATCTACTTTAATATTTACATATAGCAAGTCTGGCTTCACTTAGTCTTTTATAAGAATAACCACTAGTGCAACTTATTGCACTACCTCTTGAAAGAAGTAAAAAACTATGTTAGCTCTGTCAAAAGCCAAACTCTTTAGATTTTTCTTTCTTTACCTTTACTGAATACAAAAAAAAGTAAAATTTATATATAATGTATATATATAGCATATAGAAAAAAAAAAAAAAGTAAAAAAAGTAAAATAAAATAAAAAAATAAAAGAGGAAAAGTAAAGGAGATAATAAAGAGGAACAAGAAAATATAAAAAAAGAAAACCAAAAAATAAAGCTTCTACAGAGCTAACTAAATCTATTTTAACTAAATTAAAAAAACTAAAAAAAACTATTAGAATAAAATATAAAATATACTATTATATAGCCAACTCTTTCTGACAATCATTTAGACCACAATTTTCAAAAAACTTTTTACTAGAAAAAAAGCAATATACTAGAGTAAAGTTAATGACTCTCATATAAAGTATGGGAAAAGAGATTATAAGTTAGTAGCTATTAATTAGAGGTAGTTTTCATATACTACTTCAAAGTTTATCATTTACTAACTGCAGTCACACTACTTGCTGACAAGTTTAGAGTTTATTATAGTGCTCCTAGATCTGGTCTGGGTTTGGTCTGGGATCAAACTAGACTCAAACTTTAAATTTTACTAGTTTTGAACTTCAAACCAAACTCAAACTTACTTATGAGTTCAGTTTGAGTCCGGTCTGAAGTTTGCAAACTAGTTTGAGTCTGAATATATCCGAAGTTTGTAACATGTTTGGTCTAGTCTGATATGTTTTTATAGCTTAGCTTATTATGTGAACAAATTTGTATTACAAATTTGCTTATATAATAAGTTAAGCTATAAATGCAAACTTTGGTCTGGTTGTTAATTGCTCGAAAACTTAATTAAACCTTCTATAGAAAAATAATTAGTAATAATCAGCAGTAGGTATATTTTGCCTTCTAAGTAAAGTTTGTAAGGATACTTATTAGCTATATTGAATTATACTGTAAAGTGAAAGTACTAGAAATTTTTTATCTAAAACTATTTTATTACATTAAATTTAAATAAGCTTTTATTTCTAACTGTTTAATTTGAATAAGTATAAACTCTTTGACAAAAAGATCTGGGTTTAATTAAATTTGGTTAGTTCTTGTAGTGGGATATTGTACTCAAAGTAATTTGTGATTTGAACAAATATGTGCAAGAATTTATTCAGAAATTGAAAAATTACTGTGAAATTGGTTACGAAAATTCTTTGTTCTTGGGATGTAAGAGAGTATTAAGAAATGATTATAGTGACTATATTATTGTTATGAATTATACAACAAAAAGTTTATTATAGTAAAATCTTGTACAAATATCACAACTAGAATAGAAAGACAAATTGGGTATCTTTTACTATAAAGCTTTGGATCTTGAGTTGATTTATTTGCAAGAACTCATTCACAGATATTTATATAGCAGAAATATTTTGCAAGATAGCTTGCACAATGTGTGTATTACTGATTTTAGACTTTTAAAAAAAGTAAAGAGTGGAAAAATTTGTAGAATTCTACTATATATAGCGCCTGAAATTTTAATAAGTTAACCATATACTCAAGCATCAGATATTTATAGCCTTGGAATTATTGCAACAGAGATTTTAGCCGGACAAAAAGCATTTGATAGAATTCCGTTTACTGCTATTTTTTCATAATTTCTGGAACACCTAATAAAAATTAGCCAAGTAATTTTTTAGCCGATTCGATTAAGTTTGTAATTTTAGCATAATCTGTATAATAAAAGTTACTTTTATAATATCTTTTACAGACTGTTATAACAATATTTTTAACATTATTAAATTTTCGGTTAAATGTTTATCCAACATGTTTAGTGTGTCAATAATTCTAACAAGAAATTTTACTAATATATTACATAATTATAGGCTTTTGTAATAAACATATTTGTATAATTCTGTATATAAATAAAATATTATTTATATTTGTATATACAAGTTGGTTTTAGTTCTTCAAATAGTAATAAGACAAATTTTATGTTTAACTAGCTATCTCGAATTGTAATTTATACAAATACCAATCAGGTTTTTTTATTAAAGTTTAAAATATTTTGCATCATTCATGTTTAGCGAACATAATCTTAAAAGTGATTTAAACTTTTCAATATATCCAAAATGCTTGAAAACTAACTTATAAAAGGAATTCTAACACCTATGTGTTTAATAATTTTTCAAAATGATAGCCTTTCAAATTTTTTTTTTTTTAAAGAAGATACTTTGAAGTATTATATTTTTGTATTCTACCAGAAATACAATATTTAATAATATTTATATTAGCTATCTGATTTTAAATTATATATATACTAGGTAAGTAAAAGTCTTTATACAGGTTCTTTTTTTTTAATTATTAATATATTGTATTTTTTGGTTCATTTTAATTATTATACCTATTTATATATTACATATATAAATAAATTTAAATATGTATTAGCAGATATAGTAAAAAAAAGTTCTGTATAGGGACTTTTCACCCATCTTGTATATTAATTTTATTGAAGCTGTTATGCCGAATTCATTAACTCAATTGAATTAACTAAGAAGCATTTGGTTAATTTTTAATCAGATGTTTCAGGAATTATGAAAATAGCTATAAGAATTATTGGTGAATCTAGACTAGAATATTTAGAACTAGATTGTTAAATAAGCTATGAAATGTATAAATGAAGATTTTAATAAGACAGAAATACTAGATTGTTAAATCAGCTACAAAATGTATGAATGAAGATTTTAATAAGCAATCTACTGTGAAAGAAATTCTTAAAATAATCACAAGAAATAGATCATGAAGATGATAATACAATTAAACAACAATTTTTAAGTATTAAACCAGAGTCAGTTAAACAAATACATGTATAAGATATTTATACTAGCAAACTACATAATACACAAAATTTTTGAATATACTTGGGTCCAACTACTAACTTATTCAGCACCAAAAAATAATGCATAAATTTATTCGGACTCAGACTAGTCTGCAAACTTCAAACCAGACCCAGACCAAACTCAGACTTGACTAAAAAGTCTAAATATAAAAGTCTGAGTTTGGTTTAAAAATCAGACCAGACTTAGACTTGAATAAAGTCTGGTTTGGGTCCAGTCTGTAGGAGCACTAGTTTATCACTTATTGAAAAAACTTAGTACTATGCAAGCTCAAGTATATAGTTAATTCTAGTAAAAAAAACTTATACTCTTTTAGTGTTTTTCAAGTGTTTTTTCTCTCTTTTATATTTCGCCAACCTCACCAAAATTTTTGACAAAAAAGTAAGTGATTTAGCTTACCATTTTCAAAAAATTGGCATTGTTTATATTTTTCATTTTCAGATAAACAAAGTAGAATATAAACATGGAATTGTTTTGGCAATAATGACCTACACTATGTGACAAACTAATTAGTGCTCTGGTTAATGAACTGACTCAGATCAGATATGATAATCAGAAAAAATTTTAACAATAAGGCTTAACTTTTACAACAGAGATATACAAGATTTCTAAATTTAAAAATTAGGTTTGTTTAAATTTAATTAGATATATAATTTTTACAACTGTGTTTAGCATAGGCTATAATAGTGCTTTTATAAATTGATTTTTTTTCTGTCTTTTTCTTCTTTTATTTTATTTTTTCATTTTTTTGTTGCTTAGACAGTTTTTTTTTCCACCTCTTTTATATTGTTCTCTTTATCTTTTTTTTTGGTATTAGTTTTTTTTTTTATAAGTCGGTTAGAGACTATGGATTCTTCTGCTCAGAAAGCTAGAAGAAGAGAGTTAAAAAAGGAGGCGATTTTAATAAGCCATAAATACTATTCAGTGATGTATCGAAGAATTCAGTTGCAGAGTTTTTTGATATAGAGATAAACTTTACTGTAGCAAATCAAACATAAGTAATCTGAATATTTTGATATTACAAAGAGCTGGGTTAGTGAATACTTGTAAATTAGGTGAACTTTAAGTAACTTGAGTCAAAAGTGCATTTTACCTGTGAGTTCAAATGTTTATATCTAATAAAGTATTGACAAGATTGTCAAATTGACAAAAAAAAAATATATATATACTATTATAACCCATGTTAGGTTTGAAAAAATTATAACAGCAAATTTTATATATAAAATTAAGTAAATTATTTTATTTAATTTACAAGTAATTAATTTTGGCAATTTTAAAAGAACATTTTCTATAACTGATATATTAATTTAAATAATAATTATTAATAATTAATTTTATATATAAACATATATAGTAATTAATTTTATTGATTATATTACAAATTAATAAGTATTAATATATAATACTATAAGCATCTTGTAAATTAATTAAAGCTACTTGATACTCTTTTCTAACAGAGTTAAAACATTTGATTTTTCTTCCTTCCTGCAATAAAATAAAATAAATAAAATAGAGTTATTAATTTTGACTTCCAATAGAACTTTCTGGCCTTCTAGTGAAATTTTGTAATAGTAAAAGCTCTAATAATACTATTAATTTACTTCTAGTAGCTTTCTAGAGATTTTCCGGTTTTCTAGTAATAACACTGAAATAAAATATACAAATATATATATCTTATTATAATAAACCAACACACCTGTTGTGCAGTCTTTAGCTCTTTGATAGTAATTACACCAGGAATGATATCGCCACTTTCAACAAGGTAAGACCTCATTACACCAGATAGTAATCCTATTCAAATTTGCATTTTATTAATTATAGTATTATAATAAAAAATCAAAAAATTTTTTCTTAATAAATAAATATTTATTAATTACCACATTCAATTTCCGGGGTTTTCCAAAATAATTTACCATTATTATCAAAAAATTCAACGGCAATATTAGAAATAGAACATTCTGTAATTTCATTTCTTTCGTTATACATTAATACGTCAAATATATCGTCTTTGTTGTTGGATCCCGGGATCAGATCTAAGTGCACCTATATTGTAAACTTAATTAATGAATTTAGATAAATAAAGTAATATTGCATTTAATACAAACATGTTGACGAGCATCATCATATATCTTCCTATTGGTGGTTTTATGATAAAGGAATATATTATCGGAAGGAGTAAACTTTGTGTCTAAAACTATTTTTAATGGTTCTAAAAATGAAAATTAAAAATGAAAATAATATAATGCTTTTTTTGTCTTATATAGTGTACCTGGCACACCAAAGATTGTTACATGCCTTTTACAAACACCTGGACCAGGATGCCACTAGCGTACAATTATATATTTACAGTACTATATGGGATCTTTGCTAGGATTTTTTTCTAAAAATAGATTTATTATGGTTTTCTTAATAAAAATCTTGTGTAACAATGGCTCGTAGGGTCATTTTACTAGCAAAGATCCCATATATTTACACAATTTATTTCGATATAATATATATAT
Organism: Dentiscutata erythropus; assembly: GCA_910591965.1. NCBI lineage: Eukaryota > Fungi > Glomeromycota > Glomeromycetes > Diversisporales > Gigasporaceae > Dentiscutata > Dentiscutata erythropus. Next base: position 6,750 of record CAJVPY010005629.1, read on the forward strand.
AGTGTTTGGACTGTGTATTATAAATATTATTTTTATACCGTACTTAGTGGCATGCAGAATTGGCCCATGCCATAATAGCGCGGCCAAACCCTCTTCTTTTTTTTTGACCTTTCGGTCAATGTTAGCCACCGGCAATAGCCGATGGTCAAACTTTGGCCAAAAGTTTCTATTGAACCAATCAAATTACTATAAATTACAATATGAATATTTGGCCAGTGTCTGAAATTCAATTTTTAAATTAGTTGTGGACCGTGACCAAATAAAACAACCACTTGCGGATTATAAAAATTTATAAATGAGTGTCACCAAACGAAAACCAGGAATTGAGTTTTCCAAAATTAATTTTACAGATCAAACCCCCGAAAAAAAATGTGATTTAACACACCATATAATATATGTTGTGCTTAATTTAAATTTATCAGGAATCGGATCAGAAAATGGAGCCGGCAAAAATCGAAATTGCAGGTTTTCGCTTGGTTGCAGCCCGCAGACTCCGCAACACAATTTCAGACACCGTTCGGCCAAATAATAGGTTTGGCCATTTTTGCTGCGGCCATTTGCCAGCCAAATTGCCAATATTTATTATAAATTAACCTGGTGATGATGTCAAGGATTGTAAAATAGTGCTTGACACGGTTGGTATTCCATCTTTGTTTATAGTCAACCTTACCTATGATTTTTAAAAAAGATAAATTTAAAATAGAGAAAAAAAAAGAAAATTTCATATTCTTACTACGATAAAGACAATTTTATAATAATTACTCTCTGCTTAACATTTTCTCCCAACTTCTCAACACATTGGTATAGTTTCGTCTCGATCAAATTACTAAACTTTGGAGTTGCAATTTTTTTAAAAAATCCGTAATTTTCAGAAAAATAAATAGAAGATTTTTTTATACGTGATAAGTGTTTATCAAGTAAAAAAAATCCTGAATTAACGTTAGGGAATATGCATTGTTATAATATATTTTGTCAAAAAAAACAGATATAGATATATAAAGAAAAATGTATGTACCAGCGGGTGGATCATATAAGATTGTTTCGAGAAGTTCAAATTCCATAGAATTCATGATGCGGAAAATTGATGAGATTAAAAAAAAAAAAATTTTACCCTCGAAATATTTCCGATGATCATGTATAAAGAAATTCAACAATGCGTAACATTTTAACGGTTAATAATATTAAACACGTGGTTATGAATGTGATTAGATAGATGGTGACGATAATAATGGAAATGTTTGTCACCATTATTGATTGCACAACTGCAGAATAATTCTATATAAATACGATACATCTCCGCTTAAATTCTTTTACATTTTAAATTCATAAAGCGAGCTAAAATGTCAAAGTTTAACCCTTTATATACCATTATTGTCACAGTTATTGAGGGTTAGTGTTCTTTTATGAGTTTTTAAAAATCATTATATATATTTTCGATTTTTAAATTTTAATTCGTTTTAAAATAGGACGATATTTTACACAAAATCAAAATTCGAAGCTCTATGTAGAATGCAGGTTCATCGATGATACACTTTCGTTAATCAGTTCTGATTCAAATTATATCTTATCGACTGATACAGTAGAACAAACAACATTTCCAATATGGAATACTGAGCTTGCTTGGGAGGTGGATCATAAAACTTTACTCATTCTTCGTTCCCAATGGGCACATCTAAAACTACAATGTTTTTCAGCAAATTCACCAGATAGAAGTGAATTGGTTGGTTATTCTATGCTAGATCTGAGAACTGCATCAGAACGTCCCGGAAAAGAGAAATGGATCTCTCTTCATAATCCTAGAGTAAGGGGTCTTCGTCCCGAAATTAAGATTGGATTTTGTATATTACCAAATATGTCACCACCATCGACACCTACCCCTTTAGGATATGTCCCTAGTCCTTTGGGAAAGTCTGTTGAAAACCTTTTTGGGGATGTCCAGGATGTAAAAAATACAATTAATAATGTAGAAGAAAAAAAATATGATGATGATGATTTATATCGAATTGGCGCAGATGGATCGGAAATCTTCCTTTTTGCTATTACAATTAATTTTGGTGCTAATTTACATTTGTTGTTGCAAGATACGATTTCGTTTATCACGCAACAGCAGTTTCCTGAAGTCGATGAACCTGATCTTTCAACTCATGGATACTTTTTTCAATATACAATTTTTGAAAGTACAATCACATCAACCAAATTTTATGACCTTACACATCCAAATATAATACCTGAAACAGCAACCTTTCGAATTCTTTCATCTTTAAAGGATATGAAAGATTTTCTTGAAAAAGAATCTAATCTAGTCATTAACTTGTATCATGATGATCAAATAATTGGGTTTTCTGACATACCCTTGAAAGGTCTTTTCGATTTAAAGACGGGTGAACCACGTTCTTTGGACAGAGTTTGTCCGATTTATAATACTAAAAGAGAGTTACCTGTATCAGCAGATGTACAAATCGCAAGAATCGGAATTTATTTAACTCTTAAAAGAGAAAATACAGCAACTTTAATTGAAAATGAATCTTTAACTTCGTCTCCAATTGCAATAGAAAAACCACAATCAATACCTTCGGAAAATGTAGATCAAGCGCTTACTCGAGAACAAAATAGCGAGCATAAGTATAGCATTTTGATTGTTCTAGAATCGATCAAATTAAATAAAGACATCAAAAACATATTTATTATCTATAGCTATCCAGCGTTAGGTATTTCTAATAAATCCACACAGGTTATTTCGAACGTAGAAGCCGGTTCAGATGTATTATTAGTTAATGGAACTAGTACAATTGATGTTACGATGACTCACCAAAAACTTAAAAGATACTTTGAAGCAGTACCTTTGCTTATGGAAATATGGCAAAATAATGAACCTACGGATGTACAAATAGGTGTTGCTACATTACGTTTGGAAGAAGTTTTCTTATCTTTACCTACCATAGATGAAGAAAGTAAAGCAGAGGTTCAAACTTTTACTACTTTAACTCCAATAAAATCAGTAGGTTTAGTCACATCACGAGAAATGGGTCATATAAGCGTTTCCATAAGACTAGAAGATTATGGAGAGAAACAAAAAACAATATTGACAAACTCTAATAGTGGTACTAACTTATCCGAACTTTCCAGCGGATCACCGGTTCCCGAGGAGTCTCAACCTTTGGAAAGACAATTATCTTCTCGTTCTTCTACGTCATTATCAGGAACGAAAAATGAATGTGAAAGGTTTTCACCATCTTTGTCAACATTTCGTTCAGAAATATTTCAACAAGCCGAAGAAAACCTAAAGTTTACTAGAGAAGTACTTGCAGACGAAAAGAAAAATGCTAAAAATCAAAGTTCACTTAAATCTAAAGTTCAACAACTGAAGTCAATAGATCGACAGTTACAACAATCCATCTTATATTTTCAAACGCGAGATGAAAGTTTATTAAGAGCCGAAAAAGATTTTGAACGACGTTGGTTGGAATTAGACAGACAATTCGAGCAACGAAAAAAAGAAATGCAATCACAATTGCAAGCCAACACTCAAAATCTTCAAGCAGAAATTCAAAACCTTAAAATTCAATTGGACTCTGCAACAAAAGCACAAAAACATTATGAGGCTCAATGGTTAAAAGCTTTACAAGTTTTAGCTGGTACACATGAGACAGAAAGTGAGGAGGCTATGTTTTGGAAAGAATTAAAAGAAACGGATTTATGCTGGTGGCAGGTTAAAAGAACGGCAGAAGAAGAGATCGAAGTTATAAATTATGAAAAGTTTGCGTTAGATATATTAAAAGGAGAGATTGAGAGATTAAGAAAATCTTCAAGTAATTGATTATTTAATTTAGAGAATTAAAAATGATTATTTTATTACCTATTATATATTTAATAAAAAAAAATTTTTTCATTACCATAATAAATCTAATTATAATATACAATAATACATCATTTAAGTCATCAACTAAATTGGTTTGATTATTAATGCATAAATAATAAACCTTACAAGATGTTTCTCATGAGAGGATAAAAGGTCATAACCTTAAATATATATATATATATATATATATATATTTTTACGGATAGAAAAAAAAAGACAATTTCGATCAAAGAGAAGGAACTCATAAAAAAATTCATCAATTATTAGAAGCATTTGTTTATGATTATCTTCGTAAATCTGGAGCTCATGAAGCAGCTAAAAATTATTATAAAGAAGCTAGGTTATATGATTGGCCTCCACCATGGTTATCTTTAGAAAGGATATCTTCTTTTACCGCTGGTCAAGAATTTAATCAAGCATATCAAACTTATACTACCAACTAACGTTAACACGCCTCATGCAGGCTTGTCACAAACATATATTTCACCATCAATATTTACACCTAATCAAGCTTTTGAATGGAATGTTGAGAATCAAGAAGGCAATTCAATTTCAGGCATATCCGCACAAAATACTCGTTTGAATTATCAATAAATGGTATTATTTAATACTTCACTATGATCAGTTTATAAAATAAATCAATTATTTTATGGTATTTTTAAATGATAAAA
>CAJVPY010005630.1:0-11279 GCA_910591965.1 Dentiscutata erythropus
ATCAAATTTTCAAACCTGAGTTTAATTAGGGTTAAGGTAAAACCTTATGTCGGGTAGTTTATTAGTGGCTGGCATTAATTATTTTGATCCAATGTAAAATTTTTAATTCGACGTATAACGATATAAATTTTAGTTATATAAAACTTTGAATTTTGTAATTAAATATTATTAGCCGTTATTAGCCGGCTGATTAGACTATCAGCTAGCTAAGCGGCTAAGTGGCTGGCTAAGCGGCTAAGTTAATCGGCTTGGAACACTATAATTTACATTCAAAAGAATTTTTCTACAGTACCGGACAGCATAAGACATCCACTCTATATATATAGAGCGCCTGCTTATATAATCAATTCTGATTGGCCAATTTTGATGTGATTCATTCTAATTGGTTAATTAAACATATATACTTTCTTTTTTTTTATATTAAACGCCAATTTTTCAAATCATTATAAAGTATAACTTAATAACTTCTTTAAACCAAAAAATAATAGAAAATCCTCCGAAAAAATGTAGTTTGGCTAAATATCTATCAATTTGTCGGAGGGTTTTTTTATTTAACTTGTTTTAAAAAAGTTATAACGGTTTAAAGTTTTTATTAATAAAAAGTGGATGCGTTTTGCTGTCCGGTACTATAGAAGTATCGACACTTCAAGAACAATGAACCCAGTGATCATCACATCATGTGAAATCGTGAAATCAGAAATGACGTCATTTGTTTACTAGCACTAACAAATTGGCCTAAAGTATAACCTAACACTAACCCTAACTTAGGCCGAGTGTTTAATCATGTGATGTTATTAACACGAGGATACCACTGGGTACACTGTTCTTGAAACTACCCTCATTTTCTGCGAATCGCTTCTAACTATTATATTGATTCACACGAAGTAATATATCAGAATCAATTTTAAATTTTAGATACGTAACTGATTTTTATGGAGGTAGCTTTAACGCAGTGCCATAAACAATCGCTTCATAGACAACTTATTCACAAACAATTAACTACAGACAAGAATATTTTACAGACGATTAATTTACCGACAAAAGTAATCATAGTCATTATATTTAGGTTTAGAATTAGAGTTAAGGTTAGTGTTGTTTATAAAAAAAAAGATGTCGGTGAAATGAGCTGTCAATGAAATAAACTGTCGATTTTCTGCTTTAGTCGGACGAATACAAATATCGTTTCCATTGGACAAACCCAATTATATCACTGATCAGGATGATTAAAAATTCATCTAATGCGCCGCAATTAAGAATAAATTATTTCTCTAATATTATTTCATAATTATTACACACTGATTAGATTTTTTTAAAATAATATTTCTTTTCGTTGTTTAATACTAATGTTTTCTTTTGTGTTTATCACTTTCGAGTTTTTTAACGTTAAATAAATTTTCGCCAATTTGTCGAATATTACTTTAAAAATTTACGTATCTGTAAATTTTTAATTAAAACAAACGTACCTGCTTTAAGTCATACTGCTATACGAAAATCTGAAAACAAAATAAGTATTAATTTTTTTTTTTTTTTGTAAGTGTATGTAAATTTACTAATTATTTGGTAACTTAACGTTTATTTTCAGTATAACTAATTAGCAAACTAGCTCCTATTGCAGTATTGTATCAGGGTCACTTTACGATTTCCGAAAGCTATTTTCCTAAAAGAACATAATACTGACTAATTATTTCTTTCGGAAAAATGTTTTTCGAGAACTTGAATTACATTATTTTATTAATATTAAAGCAAACCCTATTAGTTAGCAATTTGCACCAACATTTTATTTATTTGCAGTATTGTATCATTATCAATAAAAATAAACTGACAATTATTTTTTAAACGAAAGTAAGAATATAGTTAAGGAATTTTGAAGCAGAGTTGGGTATATTTAAAATTACAAGCTTGTAAACGTAGATCACAGTAAAATTTTATTTTCTTGAAAGGTTCGATTTTTTGATTTTTTTACTAATTATGGAAGCATAAATCAAATACTTTCGCTTAATAAGAATTTTTTTATTTTTATTTTTTTATTGAAGAAAAATTAAACAGTTTTTGATTTTGTGCGGCGGCTATGCTAAGGTGGCGTGATATTGTTTATCCAATAATGACGGGACGGGATTTAATGCGTCCAATCACAACTTGGGGGAGAAATTAGGCCGCATTAGTCAATTATTAGAAATTGCGTTACACGAAAAATTAGTAATTCGGAAAATTTATAATTTTGTTTATCACAATGAATTATATTTGTATTATACATACTATATTATACTTTATTTACCAACCGTAAAGTGCCGGAGTTTCGGGGATAGAACCGACGTACAAAATTCTTTGGATTTTCGTTTATAGATATGAACATACAAAAAAAGAATAGTGGTACCGATTATGTTTGGATTATCAAAGATATTGCGAAGTAATATATGTTATACAATCAGAAATAAATTAATTTTCCTATAAGAATTCTTTTAAATAAATTATCATAAATTAAATTATAAAGTTTAATAATGCTTATTATTTAATCTATTATCGGGTATTTTATACCTTATAACATGATAAAGAAATTTTTTTGTTAACCATAATCGAATATTTTTAGTCGTTTGCTTAATTATAAATTCTTATACAGACAATGTTTTAATGAAATTTTGCCCATGAATCATAACTGCATTAGTAATCACAAGTGCATACTTTTGTTTCAAATTACGGCTTGAATTAAACTTAATTCTATCGATTATTCAAAAAAAAAATTTAGAACATGTTTTCCTGTTATTTCTCAACAATAGAGATATTGTCTTAAAGTAAAAAATCATTAATTTGATTATTGAAGCCGTATTGGTTTGTAAAACAACTGTGTCTAACATTAAAATCGAGTTTTCCGCTATTGACAAAAGTTTTTGATAAGAATTAACATTACCTAATTTATATTTAATTTTTATTCAACGCTACACAAAAAATATAGAAGAATAGATTTATATTGATTAATTATTTGAGAATGATATATTATTATCTCTAACTTTATTTTGAAAAAAATTGGGCAAATTACAAATTGTTCAATTTGCGATTAAAAACCTATACTGTCGCAAATCATAAAAAGTAACCGCAGTTAATTCATTTGAACGCCAAAGTGTTTATATTTAGACAAATACAGTCAACAACAATAAAGGTTGATTACAGCTGATAGGAAATATTTATTTATATTTTTCGATGTTTTTTTAATATTTCTATTTTTGTATATCGTATGTTAATGTAGATTATCGAAATCAAAGTATTGAAAGAAAACGTAGGAGATAACAAAAAAAGAAGTATAATGAAAGAGTAACTTAATTCTTAAACTTTATACTTTCGCGAATATTGTTAATAAGGGAAGAGCCGTTTATTTGTAATCTCTTTTTATTACAAAGTCATACCCCCTCCCCCTCTGTGATCTAATTAGCAACCAATCATAATTTTTTATATATTATATATATAGACGTGATGGACTGCGAACTCCCCCCTCTTTAAATTACGTATTAAACGGCACTCCCCTAATCGAATTATCTAATTTATTCGATGAGTGTTACTATTATTAGTTCAATGGTCATGATTTTTAAATTCCGTTAATAAGTGGACACGCGCTTAAATTATTTGTTTATATTTACATTGTGTTTTAAGAATTCAATGAATAGTTTATGTTATACGATACAGTTCTTAAATAGTACTTGAAAAAAAGAAAAAAATATTGATACTCAAAATTAGAAATATATAACGTATTTAAGAAATTCATTCAGATGACGCGCTTTATATTTAAAGTTTAAGTCCGTATGTTTATCTATTCATTTTTATCGATTGTTTGTTTCTTAGTAATGCTAATACTATAAATATGCGACTACTTTACCCATCCATGAAATTTAGGTTTTGCACACATACATTTTTTTTAAGAAAAAATCAAGCAACATCCTTTTTTCATAGCAAAATGAAGGTACCATTGACGAAAAATGAATCATATAGTAAATATTCATGGAAAGAAAAAGTAGAACGACAATTATCCACTGCAAGAACTAAGTTTGGTGATGGAGAGTCTGAAGAACCTATGAGCGATTACGGTAGTGATATTGGATATTATGGTGAGGCAACACTTGGAGAACAGAAGTTTCAATTACTTTTCGACACTGGTAGCGCAGACTTATGGGTTCCGCGAATAAATTATAATCATGGGATGAAAACTACCCATAACACATTTGACCCAGATAAATCACCAACTTTTAAAACTCATAATAAAAAATTTTCAATTACTTATGGAAGTGGAAATACTTCAGGAATTTCTGCAACTGACACATTTAAAATTGCTGGATTTACCATCAAAAATCAAACTTTTGGTATATCTGACGTAGTTTCTTCTGACTTCACTGACGGGCCATTCGATGGTATTCTTGGTTTGGCACTTGATAGCCTAAGCTCATTACATGCTAAAACTCCATTCCAAAATTTAATCGATCACGGTGATGTTAAATCTCCTGTATTTAGTTTCGTACTTGGTAGTTTAAAAGATGGCACAAATAGAACAGGCAATGAGCTCATTTTTGGTGGAATTGATCCCAAATATTCCGATAGTATCTCTTATAACAGCCTTGATACTAGTAACGGGTTCTGGCAAATTGTCATGGATGATGCTCTTGTGAATGGAAAGTCACTAGGATTAGAAGGAAAGTCGGCCATTATTGATACCGGTACAACTCTTGTTATCGTTCCACCACAAGATGCCGAACTTGTCCATAGTTTTATTCCTGGCGCACAAAATAGTGATGGAACATATTTAATTCCAACTGATACTACAGCTGTAGTATCTTTAACCTTTGGTGGAGTTACTTATAATATCAAAACAGAACATTTAGTTGTTGATGACGCAGGAAATGGTCTAAGCGTTTCTGGTATCCAAGGTGGAAGTGTAACTGGATCTGATGACGTGTGGTTAGTTGGTGATGTATTCCTTAAAAATGTATGTAGTGCATATGATGTCAAAAACCGTGCTGTAGGTTTTGCGCCATTGTAATAATGGTTAGCGTGAAATTTCGCCTACATAGTTCACCATTCATTATCTTTTTCATATATATAAATATTTATTTTTTTTAGTTATTGATTTATGATTGATTTTTTTTCTATTCATTCAATTTACAAATTAAATATTATCTTCATTTTTCTGTCCTACTTTTGATCAAAGGAATGAATTATTTTATTGTTAGCAGTCATTCTATCAATATATTTTTTAGTAAATAGCTTAAATCAGAAATGTTCTACATAGTTTGTCTTATTCTTTATTATTAATATTAGCAAAACTTAGTGAATAACGAATTAAATAAAGGCAATATCTAAATACACAAGTTTAAGTAAAGAATTAATTTTAACGCATCTGAAATTTTTTTTTATATCTATAATAAATATCAAACATAGGCCATACAAACTTGATAAATTGGTTCTCATAACCTGGCTGGGTCAAATTCTGCAAAATTTATTGGCTATATTTACTATTCGGATTGATTTTTTTTAGATGTCTACAAAAAAAATTTTATATGTTTTTTGTATATAAAATAAAACCCGGATTATTTTTAAATTTTTATGAGAACCAAGAAATTAACTTTGTGTGGCCTTAGCTTGGTGCATTTAAAAATTGCCAGAAAAGCAATTTTATTTATGGTTAGTATAAATTCTATTTTTTTTTTAATTTGTTAATACGTATATAATCAAATATACTCTTATTTTATTTTTGATTTCAGAATTTCAAGTAGAAATAGGTTTTTTTAAACTCATTATTTTTGAAACGCGTGTTTTGAAATAAAAGAACAATAATTCTTTTCAGCGACATCATCACCCTTGACAAATTTTATAATACAGTCAACTCTCTCAAGTGCATTTCATCGGGACCGGACTTTTAGCAACTTGCATTTAGAGAACAATTAAGAAAAATTGCATTTATAGAGACAAAATGTATATCAAACATATACTTGGGCCCGAAGTTAAAGTTGCATTTAGAGAAAAGTTGCACTTAGAGGGGTTGCACTTAGAGAGAGTTGACTGTAATAGAAGATTTCAAAATTAAGCTTTAAGTATTTATTTCAGTTAAAATAGATGATTTCTGATCAAGTTCTCCGTTCTAGTTCACAACTCATCAATAAAAGAGAATAAACGTATTAACATGCACGTATAACTCTAAGTAAATAAAATAAATGTTATATGACTATATGTATCGTCATATATATTTAGCGTTTGCCTTTTCATAACTAAAAATCACCATTATCTATAGTTGTTAGGTGAAACCCTTTACACAAAATGACGAAAGACGAAATCTAAAGCCGAAAGACGAAACCCCAGTACTCTCGCTAAAAAAAAAAAACAATAAAAAAACAATAATTCATATACTGCCAAATGACAATGTTTTGGCTAAGAAACATATCAATATAAGCTAAGCGATTGATAAAAATAAACCTACCGTATTTTTGCGAAATAACGCTCATGAATGTTATTTAGAACCATGGCATAATTTGAGCTAAATTTTGAAATTACACGTCTGCACGTTATTTTGTGAAAATACAGTAGTACGTCTTATACATTTTGTATTTAAAAAAAAACATTATTTTAAAATTTGAGGCTTTTATATACCGTAGGAGATTTTTTGGTTTGACCCAGCTTGTATATTTGGTGTAAAAGCTAATTACAAGAGTTATAAATAGTTGAATAAGCCATTTACATCTCTCAAATATTTAAGTAAAAAATGTTTATACTACATCGTTATGGTGAATTTTATCTGATTCAAAAGTTTTTTCATATAAAACTTTAAGACACTGCATTAAAGTTTAAAAATTAATGACTCTAAGATTTGTTGAAAATTTTTTGATAAACAATATTAATATGCAAGTTAAAAAAATAAAGCTTGTAAGAATTTACATATTATCATAGTAAGTTTATCTCTCTGAAATAGAAGTGCGATCCGAAAACCATTAGTTAATATAAATAAACTGTAGTTTATTGTAAAACTGTAGTTTTAAAATAAACTACAGTTTATTTATATGTACTGTAATTCACAGTTCACATCTCTAATCTGAAATTCTACATTAAGCATTCATAATCGGCATTCTTATAGCAACATCAATATTAAGTTTACATAATAAAGTAGCTGTGCAATAAGAACGAATGAATCAGTAAATTATATTATCCGGATTTTTTTTCTATAATTTAAGAATAGCTAATAGCTAAAAATTTTTAATGAATTTTAGTCTAAAAGAATGTTACAATTCATTGCATTGATTTGAGATATTCATCCCTAATTTCACAATGAATGCGTCATCAAATAATGATCTCGATAACAGATGTGCATTTTTTGATGATTTTGGATTTAAATTGATATTTCGAATCTTAGTATTCATTTAAGCCAAAATCATCGAAAACATCCTCGAATTACTGATAATGAATGATCATTTTCTTTTTTGTAAATTTGATTTTGAACTGGTGATCTGTTTCTTCATTTTGTATTATGTCATGACAACGGGTCATTTAATTTTGTAGTGGTGATTTTTTTTGATCTACAAATTATGCATCTTCATACAGTAGATTTCACAAAAAGCCATCGCCTTTTAACTACTAAACTTTTTATATTGATAAAGCTTTTTAAATACAAGAGATATTTTAAAAAGCTTTTGTATATTTAATAGCTTTTTGCTTATACTATTAAATCTTCAAAAAAAATTTAAAATATCTTTTGTTTTTAGAAAGTTATACCAGCCTAAATTTATGTATAGTATAAATCTTTGCGTTTTTATATATACCGTATGAGCGCGAAATAACATCCGTGAGCGTTATTTTGAAAATCGAATCCTTTGAAAATAACTTATATAGTCGTGAATTAAGTTCATCCTAATGTAACACATAGTTTATCGTCACGACAAATGATATACAGCCGACACGCCATATGCGCACTTTCTATAAATGCACTCCACATTGAGATGGCCTGGCAACCAAGTAAATCAAAACTATATATGGTATTATACAAAAATTTGTTATAAAATTTTTCGTATAACTTAATATAGACTTCATTATTATAATTTTGAACAAATCGATAGGAGGTCTCTACAATCCAAGTTACAGTGCCAAATTTTATACTTATAAAGTTAATGGAATAGAAGAGTCAATTGGCGTTAAAATTTTCTGCAGTCTGTTCATCTAAAAAAAGTACTCCAATTATATATATATATATGTGGGGATTTTTTGCCTTGAAAATGGCCTTACACTAGAAATTTTTTTTGAGCAAACAGTAATTAAAAGTCGTGTAACCAAAACAACCCAAATTTGATTTACCGCTAATTTTAGATATGCTGATCGTCGATTGGATAATAACTAAAATTTGTGTAACGATGTCTCGTAGGGTCATTTTCAAGGAAAATTTTTGGTAGTACAAATTAATGGTAAAATATTTACCCACCATTTCCATTCCATTCTATTTTTAGATCTTCAAAAAACTTTCCAATTCAAAGATCCGAGCTTCAATAACTTAATATTATGTTAATAGGCTATAAAATTTTTACTTTATGTTTTGTAGATTAATATTTAACAAACATCTCATTTTTGGTTTGGGGACCCGAAACTATATTTTCAAGGCAAAGACCCAAATGCTTACTGATTAATCCACGGGGCGAATGATGGCAAATCAGGCTCCAATTGGTATCTTGCAATCTCGATATGAACCTGATTAGAAATACATATTTGGTACAAATAGGAGACCTTTAGAATACAAATCGGGTCCAACTACATATCGGAATGCCGATAGCTCTATTGTAAATCGATAATGCTTGTTTTATAGATTTATCGATTTACCAATAGAGCTATCGGCATCCTGATATGTGGATCTTTGCTAGGAAAATCACCCTTCAGGATTTTCCGATCGGGCTAATTCGGAAAAGCTTAGACCAAAAGGCCAGTTCTTATTCATATGTAAATCACCTTTTGTTTTATTTATTTGATAGTTATTAAATAAACTGTCTAATCAGTAAAGTAAAAAGATGCTTTACATATGAATAAGAACCGATATTCTGGTCTAAACTTTTCCGAATAAGCCCGATCGGAAAATCCCGAAGGGTGATTTTCCTAGCAAAGATCCTATGTATTGATCGCCTATATGAACCCTATTTGTATCTTAAAGGTTTCCTATTTGTGCAGATATCTGTTTCAGATTTATATCGGGATTGTATGATGCTGATTGGAGCCCGATTTGACTTCATCCGACATGTGCATACCGATGAAAAAATTGCACAAGCTCAAATATTAGTGGCACATATGGTTTTGATTTACTTAGTTGACAGTCCACCTCAACTTCACATGCGCTTTCCCTATAATGATAAGTGCACATAATTTGATCGGTCTAATATGTAGATTGTTCCCAAAAATTAATATTCTATAAATGCACTTTTACTCAACAACGTGCATTTATGGAAAGTTGGCTGTATTGGATTTAGAAAATCCACTCATATTACAAAATAACGCTCATGAACGTATTCAAAATAGCGCGTAGATCAATTAATTGGCGTACAGGTGAGTGTTATTTCGTGGTAACAAAAGTAGATTTCATAGTTTGAATGAAGGTAAATCGGGCCCCAACAGGCATTATGTTATCCCGATATGAACCTGATTTGAAATAGATTTTTAAGATACAAAATCTGATACATATAAGCTCAATACATATCGGAATGCCGATTGGTAAATCGATAATGCTATAAGGTAAGCTTATAGAAAGAAATTCGGTTGATTTGCGTAGATCAATTGCCAAGGTAACTTATTTTATATGATTTAAAGCACTTTTGAGAACGTGATGTTTCACCAACAAAAATTTACCGCAAACATCATTAATTGCTTTAAAAGACATCTTCGTTCACAGTGCAAAAGGATCCAGAAAAAAATTCACAACTCGAAAGACTTTACTTAGAAGATAAAATATGCTTACCGTTTATTAGACCATACCAAATTATACCGTATAGGCGTGTAATAACGCGCAGGGGTGCGTTATTTCGAGCCCCTGTGCGTTATTTCGGACGCGTATGCGCGATAATTCGAATCATTATGCTAATTTTGAAAAAAAATTTCAACTACTTTCTTGAATGATAATCTGGTACATATGGAGGGGCACGTTATTTTGAGACTCGCATGGGCGTTATTTTGAGTCAAATATGCCATTTTTAAATAAATCGAGATTTCGAAATAACGTCCATGTACGTTATTACGCGCCTATACAGTACTGTAGTAAGAGGTAACTAGAAGCGTTGCTGTATAAAACTACATGAGTATGTTAGATTTAAATAACTAATGTTCATTTTGAATAGGAATAGGCTTAATGTAGTAAGAGATCGGGTTTAATAATTGAATATGTTCTGTTTTACAGCTTGTTTGGGGTTTCAATCGTAAAAAGCCTTGGGTTATAGATTTTATATTGTATTTATAAGTTAGAGTTTATTCATAATAAATACCACTTTTATCTCACTTTACGAGTATCTACTATGCTTTAAATATATGAAATGAATTAATTCTTGTATATTAATTAATTTATAAGTTTATTAGTATGTGTTTATTGTCTATTAGTAAAAATATTTAAACAAATAAATCCTGTATTTTGATTGGTTAATTATCACGGGTAGATCCATAAAACTGACCAATCAAACGTATTTCTTCCTATGAAGGGCAAGCTTTATCGATTTACCATTAGAGCTATCGGCATTCCGATATGTTTCAAACCAGGTTCTTATTGGATTACGTGATGCCGATTTGCCTTCATTCGACCTGTGTTTATTAACAAAGTTTTAAATTTTATTAATAAAATTCAAAATTGGATTAAGTTTTCTGTAACTTTATTGGCCAATTAGGTTAATTACAGTTAAAAAAAATTGGCGCCTATATAGCTTCAGATGAAATTCACTGTAATATTGATAAACGAGATCAGCATGATATAGGTATAAAATAGGTATCTTGTACCCTCTACCATATAATTTTGGTCACTCATACTATACTGATCTGTAATATTTAAAATACCAACCCAATTTAAAAAACCATGACGTACGATCTGCTATTAGGTATTTTATACACCTGCTATACGGATCTGGTCACCGTGACAAACACTAGTTAAAATCAAAATATCAGTAAAATATCAATGCTTATATGTAGCTTATATGTAACCCTATTTTATTATTTTTAATAACCCAATAAGTAGCTGCGCGACACTGTCGCGCTAAACCAGGAACGGATGATAACTTCAATACAGAATAGTTATATAAGCT
>CAJVPY010005631.1:0-11278 GCA_910591965.1 Dentiscutata erythropus
CTTTATTATTTTATTAAAAAATCTCAATTTTGAAAAATTTTCGATTTGCTTGATTTCTGTTGACTCAACCCCATATAGCAAAAAATTGCTTTCTCATTAATACACCAAAGTAGATTTAGACTGCGATTTTCACTTTTTTTGCTTTTTTGCATCACAATTTTATTGGCCAGTCACGTGAACTACCCGCTTTAGACATTTTCCCCAGTATAAATTTTGCAGACACGTGAGAATCGAAAAAGTCTTTAAGTTCGTTTAGGTTAGGGTTAGGGTTAGGGTTCGGGTTAGGGTGAGTGAGAGCTATAGGTAAAATTGCTCAAGGAAAACTTTTTGTTAAAGCATTAAAGGTGGTTTCTTATGCTACTTTTTGAGAAACAAGCGATTTTTGATAAAGCGAACGTTTGTTTTGAATTTTCCTGATCGTGTAACGTTACACCTGATCTTGAATTCTGATTTGCTGGCTCCACAAAAAATCACGTGTCTGCAAAATTTTTATGGCGATACTGGGGTAGTTCCTACTAGTGATGTGCCGCGTACAGTACTGTACGAAAAATTTTTCAGGTATCATATAAATGGCACTAGTACCTACCGATCGACATACCGATATGAAGAAAAAAATAAAATTTTCAAAATTTTAAATCAAAATACTGTATCTTAGTAACAATCTAACAAAATTTGCCGATTTTTTTTTTCTATGAATTCATAGAATCATAATAAAAAAAAAAATCTAACAAACTTGGTTAGGTGCTTAGAGATATCGTCTCTCAATGTTAGAGAAAATCAAAACGCCTATCAAAATAGAAGTCACATCAATTTTTAAAAATTTGAGTGAAGACATCTCCACAACCACCTGACCAAACTCGATAATTTTTTGAATTCTAATGTATCCATAAAAATTATCGGAGATCTTCGTTTAAAGTTAGAGAAGTGTCATTTATCAGCTGATTTTTTGTAAACCCCCTTCTCAAATGATTACGATTATATATAAACATATATATATGTGATCTATTAACATGACATTTTGGCACCCACACTCCTGTTAAAAAAACCAGATGATAAATGACACTTCCTTAGAGAAATTCAAAACGCTTATCAAAATAGAAGCTGTGCCAATTTTTTAAAAAAAATTTGAGCGAAAATACCTCCACAACTGCCTAACCAAATTAATGAATTTTTTATTGAATTATATAGGTGCTTGTGGAGGTATTTCACACAAATTTTAAAGATAACAGCTTCTAGCTTTTATTTTGATAGGCGTTTTATTTTTCTCTAACATTAAGAGAAATAAGTCCGGCAATATTTTTTTTATTTGAATTTATGAACCCATATAATTCAAATAAAAAAAAAAAATTTGTCGAGTTTGTCCAAGTGTTTGTGGAGATATCTTCGCTCAAATTTTTTTTTAAAAAATTGGTATAGCTTCTATTTTGATAGGTGTATTGAATTTCTCTAACTTTGAGAGAAGACTCCATAACCACATAATCAAGCTAGATAAAAATTTTTTTATTAGACTTCTATGGATTCATAGAATTCAAAAAAAAAAAAAATTACGTCAAATTTGGTCAGGTAGTTACCAAGTGTTTTGATCTAAAGTTCGAAAATTTTTATCTTTTTCTTGTATCGGTATGTCGATCGGTAGGAGCAAATCACATGAATGGTAGATGCCTGGAGACTTTCCCCAATGCTTAATCGTTGCATTATATAATCGTACGGCAGGAATATTCCATGATTACATTTATCGTAATAATTTTTGAACTTTACTACATTTCTTTGATTAAGGCCACGCAAAGTTTTACATTACCTGCCGACCCATTTTCAATTTTTTTAAAGTTCCAATTGCCCCAATTATTCTATTTTTGCCATTTAATTTTATCCGTAGATTAATCCGGTATCATCCGATAGAATCCTTATTTTCCTGGAATTATCCGATAGACAAATAAAAAAAATTCGCTACCAACCAAATTTTCTGATTCCATATTATGCAAAGCGAAAAGTCAAGGTTGCTGGACTTAAATATGAACATAAGTCAATTAATTTACTGTAGATTAAAAAATGATAAATAAAATTAAAAAATCCGACCGAAGACTTTGAAATCATGCAATAAATCATCTTTGTGTGACCTAATAATGTATTATAACTAAATCAGGTGTAGAGTGGGAATACTATAAATATATAAAAAGTGACTCTTTTATTATTAATAAAGTGGGAGGATAGTTAGTGAAAAGATAGACAGAGAGATAGCGAACAATAAGTAACAAGTGGTTAACAGAATAATCTCGATCACTCTAATGATTATACTTTCCTTAAAGTCCAACTATTATTAAACCCAAACCCTTCAAAAACACTCGTCCCGCATAATTTATGTAGTGTCCAAAGTTAAGCCGAACATGCCTCCCAATTCTGGGCACTACACCCTTTCGGTTGGCACTGGGTTGTGACCATGTGACAAATAATATTTGATGTATAAACCATTTAGTAAATAACTATTTGTTACTTCCAATGATCTGTTGCACCCAGTTCCAAATGAAAAGGTCACCGCTAAAAAATAGATTTAATCCATGTTTTCTAAATTTTTTGTTCAACTATTTGATAGCGAAGATTCTTTAAAAGTAGCCTGATCTTAAACTACAACATATTATCGGTTTAAGTTTTCCCTTGGCAGCATTCATATATATAAATTTATCGAATCTATTATTCCCGAAATCACAAACTTACCGAAAAATCGTTCGGCCAATTTTTATCAGGTGTTCCAGGAAATTATGAAAATAGCTGTTTTGAAAGTTCAATTTCTTTTACGTTGAGGACCGGTTTCGGATCAAATCGAGTTTTTAATCTGAATCGGAACACTAGATATCGATATAATGAAGGATTACAAATTATTAACTTCAGCTTAATATAGTGAAGTACATATAATATTTCCCTTATATAAGTATAGTGAGGATTTTTCTTCCTGGTCCGATGATCTCACCATAGTGAGGGTGAGTTTTACTCGCGAGTTAGTAAAAGACTTTTTTCTTTTAATAATATAGATAATTTGTTGTAATAAAACTTATAGTTAAAGATCAGAAAAAAAACGAATGTATAAAAAAAATTTTGACATAACACAACGACTTAGTTTATAAGTAAAAGCAAACTTTTCTTAAACTTCACGTTAGACCAAGTTTCACAATTTTATTTGACAGCGAAAAATTCAATAAAAAATTTCTTACCGAAACTTTTATATATTTTTGCCTTTCATTACCTTTAGCGTTAGCCTGAATTGTCATCTAGAATATTATAATAGTCACAACAGATAGTCTGTTAAGCCTAAAACCTATGGCGAAATTAGGTCATTATAAGGATCAAACCAAAATTCTAACAAAATCATGTAGAGAGAAATCTCTCTAAGTGTTCTCTGAGTGCATCCAATATATATAAAGTGTTGCATCGAACTATTTGTAATTATGATTATGCTTTATTCAGCAAGATTTTCTCATGTATCACCTTGTCGTGTTATTAAAATTTCCATCTTTGATATACCAAAGTTTCAAACTTCTGAATGGATTTTATTGACTTAAAATCGTTTTTTTTTTGAATTTTCTTTTAAACCTTTCAAAATACAACAAATTTTCTCTATTTGCAAAATTTCAAAAATTACCGAATTTTCTCAATTTATGAAATTTCCAAAACTTCGAAAATTTTGAAAAAAAATTGTGATGATCGATTCTCCGGAGGTGACACAGCTTCTGAGGAATAAAAATCGACCATTATAACGCATGTACATATATCCTTTACTTGATTTAAAGATTAAATCTTCAAATTTATTAGGCGTTAACTTAAAGTTCGACTAATGTAATTAATTTGGCCATACTTGACTTAAATATATCTAAATCATTATCGATATACATTTCATTTCGAGGCATTCATTTATTACTTTTGAGTCATAGACTACCATATATAGAACCCGGGTCTGCTACATTTCACCAATCTTAAAACCTATAATAGGTCCCGGATATAATACATTACTGAGAGCTTATATAACGGAAAGTAAAAATGTGAAACGAAAAACAGAAACATTATGTTAAGGATAAATCGTACGTACGTAAGTACCTGATCTTATCAAGACACTTAGGTAAACCTAGTTGTAAATTAATATATATTGAAACTAAGAATAGGAAACACGTATATCTAACACAAGCATTATTTACAGCAGTGATGGGCATTGTGCATGAATAATATGTCAGGGGCTAACAAATTTTATGCATGAATTAAATCGTTTCACCTCGCGTACTTTCCGAAAATTTTTATGCAAAAAATAGTTACAGTTTTAAATTTTTAATCATTAATAATTTATATAAACTTTCAACCAAAAATAAATCTATTATGAAATAACTTGTGTTAATAAAAATTTAAAGCTGTAACTTCATTTTACTGCACTATAAATAATCATTTGCTGCAAAAATTCACAGAAAAAAATTATTTGTTCGCGAAGTGAATCAATTTTTAAATACTAATATTTTGATAGTAATCTATCGATTCGCCGATCTATGCATAAAATCTGTACATCAAGAAATTTCCCGAGATTTTAATAAAGGATACCTTAGATCATTTCTATCCCACGGATCACTCGTGCGATGCGTATCCTGCGCGGAAATCAGAGAAATCCGCAAATTGCTCATCACTATATATATCAGAAAGTAAAAATTTAAATTTTTTTCACTGTTGAAGCGCATAAAAAAGCTAATTTATATTACTTGGACGGAAATTGATTCCTCCTGCTACTCTTCGGAAAATTAATATGTTAATCCTAATTATTAACTTTTACACTTTTGCAAGCTCTTTATTAATAAATTATTGTTTTTTTTGCAATTAATTTTTATATCACACTCAATATTAAACTTTTATCTAAAGGATTGATAGTATCAGTAAATTTTATCATTTAAACTTAAAATAATCACAAATAAATTCGGTTGGCTCAATGCGCAACGTTTTATAAAAACAATATTAAATGACTTAATAGAAACTAATAAAGATAAAATACCTTAATGAGATATCAAATCAGAAAGTGTTTCAATACTGCAGTGTTTAACGTTCACATTTTATATTCTGTTTAGGAAGTAGATCAACAAGCCCCGTATTTTGAAGATTTGCAAAGTACAGTTTTCAAAGATTATCAGCAAAAACCACTAATGGGTGTTTGAAATCCGGATATAATTTTTATACAAATAATATATTTATATTAAAATAATAATCAATTTAATTATTATTAAATTTAGGGCTAGTAACTAGAATTAGAAGAAGTATAGTTTATATTGAAATTTTACAAGGAATTTTAGAGCCTTAATAACAATTTCATAAGAGGATATCATTAATTTTTAATTTTTTTTTTCTTTATTTTCGTTGTACAAAAATGATCTACATACTGCATTAAATTTTATATTTAATTGACTTTTCAGATTAGTTTGTGTAACTATGTATTAACACCCCGTGTACAAATAGTAATTACCTTTTTCAAAAATTCGTTATCGTATTTTAAAACTTCGACTAAATCAGTATATAGAGTAAGAAGTATAGGTATACATTTATATCAAATTTTGTTAAAAATGTTTTATTAGGACATAAAAGCCAATTTTTTAAGCAACGTTTCCACTATATATAATCGAATCTGAGTATTTGATTGGCAGAAGTGTTTTTATATATAAGCGTACATCATTGAATTAAGTCCGTTTAAAAGACGTGTGACACATCATTACAATATTATGTAGTTCAGTAATATAAAATTTTTAATGATATACTTGATCTTCATGCCGATTATTTGAATTCAAATTTATCTAAATTTAGTAAAAATCCGCTTTCTTCTCCGGGACATTTCTCTTCTTAACACAAAGGTTCCAATGATTCAAACCGTTGCGATTTTTAATTTCTGTTTTGTGATGACCTAATTTTTCGCGTGTAGTATAACGGTACAAGACTGAAATGTGTGACGGATTAGACTAATTGACTAACATTGGCACATATAAATAGATTTTAAGTTAGAAAGTGGATTTAGAAAAACTGTACCAAAACTATAAGTAGAATTTCTTTCTTAGAACATCAAAGGCAGCTTCATAGGCAAATTTTGTAGAATAAAATTTTTTTCTTAACTTTATCAATTAACCTACCTTACACAAATCTCGAACATACGTACTACAGCAGTATTATCTGTTATGTAATATATGTATATCTACGCACGTATGTGTGTACGTACTAATATTATGTCGATATGCATAATTAGTTGCGATTTCAGAGAGCGACATTTAACTTGGCTTATTATAATTAGATTTACTTACGTACAAACGTCCGTTCTTCCGAAAATTAGTATATAAAATGTAAATTGTTTATATATGCATACAGCTCTGTGAATAAAATGCTTTTCAATAAAGCCGAAGTTATTGGGCGCACTGAAGCAATCAATTGGATAATCTAATAAAGTTTCTCATGAGAAGCTTCAACACAATAGTTCAATATTATGCTCAAAAAAGTTTATGCAATTCTATAGATGAAAATATTAGTAAAACCTTGTTTATTTATTTATTTTTTTTATAAGTCAAGTGTTTGCATCTCAATATAACATAGTAGAGATAATAATACTATAAAAAAGTTCTTTGTCTTCTTGCCTTTAACTTAACATATCGAGCCATAGTGACACGGATCATAGTGTTCTTTAAATGAATAACCGAATTAGAACTGCCGAAATTGTTTAAACGTTACATACTATACAGAAACTTTGAACATCTTAATGCGCAGTAACTGCATAGTAACTATGTAGTTACGATTATATTTAATAGTAATTATGTAATTACTATGTCGCTACTATGCAGTTACTGTGTATAAGATATTTAAGTTTCTGTAAAGTATGCAGGCTCCAAAAAAAATATAAATATAACTTTTTTAAAACTTTCTCCCAAAGAAATATTAAAAAACCAACAATGAGTCAATTAACAAGGCAAGTTATTGGCACACAGTCACAAAGTGATAGTAATCAACTACGAAGATCTCAGAATATTAGTGGTCCACAAAATGTTAACCAACTACGAAGATCACAGAATATTAGTGGTTCACAAAATGTTAACCAACTTCAAAGAACCTCGAATATCAGAAGACAATCTTTAAGACCTCCGAACACTGTTGCTGTTCAACATTATGCTGACCTAATTGGTGGCATAAATCCAAATTTATTCGATAGAACGCAGGAAGCAGAAAATTCACCGCCACAGAGTGCTCAAGTTTCATTGATGTTGATTTCAGGATTTTCGTTCCAATAATAGTTATGGTTTCTATATGTTGATGCCTTTTTTATTTCTAAAGTTTCATATTCTAAGTATAAAGTCACCTTAGGAATATATAATATATTGTATTATTCTATATGAAATACCAAACTAGGGTTTTATATTATGAAAATATGGAGACAATAATTTGAATATTTTATTGACTAATTCATGGGAAAAGTTATTGTCAAATATACAATTGATAGAATTTATTAAATTCTGTACCTTGATAGTGTTCATACAACTTTGTGTAAGCTTCATATAAACAGTTGTAATAAAGAGCCAAAAATATCAGTGATAAATGATCCATCAAAAGGCTATAAATTATCTACTTATAATTATTTAAATAATACATACAATGCTTAGAAGTTCTTAGTTACATTAAATTTGTTTAAATGTGCTTGAAAACTCTGAAATTTAGCATCATGTTTATAATTTTTGGTCATACGTTCAAATGAGCAAGAAAGAGAAAACAGATTATTTACTGCTACAAAGAACACATGCATTCTTTTAAGCTATGAATTGGTTCATCTTTTCGTCAACTTGCCTTTACGTACTTTCTGGCAGTATACAAAAATAATTAATACGATGAATTTTCATAAAAGAAATGATATGAACTCATATTCAGTAAGTGATCACTAAGTTACTATATAAAAAATAATTTACATTTAAGAATCTAATTATAAGAAGTTGATCATACAATGAAAAAAATAGCAAGACATTTTTTCATCGGAGTTAGTCACTCGTATTGCTTTGCGGCCATGGGTGAAATTAACTCCGATGAAAAAATTTCCTAACCAATATTAGTGTTATTATATTGGCATGTGAAATTTCTGTGTACATTTTACACAGATGATGAAAATGTTTGCATAATTATATCCATAATAATAATATATGAACTTAATGCCGAAGGCAGGTTTTCTAGTCCATTCCCCCATATATGAAATTTACTTCGTCTTTAAATAAAATATTCATGAAATATCCTGAAGAGTGTCTTTTAGAAGTGCGTAAATCGCAATATTTAATTGAATAAAAATAATCCTTAATATCATGATACATTTACTGGCCAATCAGAGAGCAAGATCCGGTGTAATGTAACCAGTGAGATTTCACCTCCCGATTTGTCGATCGATTACTATATTTGTAATTCCCGGCATTGTCTTTTATAACGCAATTCTGGGTTTGTACTTTAATATTTTTGATTAGTCGTATCCGAAAAATGTGGAAATTTTACATAAAAAATACGTAAGATGATTAGCTAAGGGTGTTAATAACATTAATAAAATGCATTAGTAAGCAACATCCTGTACACGTATAACTAGAATAACATAATTTTTTACAATAACTAGGATAGTAAGTAAGATCTGTAACAGTTACTTAGAATTAGAATAGTTACTAATGCAACCCTGACTAAATACTACAAAATATATTACTGTAACAAAATTTTTTACGGTAATTTACGATAGTAATCACAAAAATTCCAATACGAACCAACTTAAACACTGTGCATTAGTAAACAAGTCCTGGAACAGAATTTTTACCAATAACTCACAATAGGCTTTAGCTGCATATTGTATGTCACTGGAATAGCAAGTAAGTTTTGTAATAGAATTTTTTACGGTAATTCATAATAATCCAATTCGAACTAACTCGACCTTAACTACATGCTGTAATTACTGAATTGCAAGTGTCTTTAATAGGATGCTTTACGGTAATAACTAAGGATTGGATTCGGTTTAGTCGACTAAAAAATTTTTATAGTAAGCTACTATGTTTAGTCGACTAATTATTCGGCTAAACATAGTAGTCGACTAAACCGATTCCAACCCCTAGCAATAACTCAACCTTAACCACACTGTGTGTACTGGAATAGCAAGTAGGTCTTGTAATAGAATTTCACAGTAATACCGATGCAACTTTAACCATATACAATGATCTCCGGGATAGTGAGCAAGATCTAAATTTGTTACAGTACCTCATGGTAGAAATCACAAAAATCTCAATGTATACAATTGTCATCAAAATAGTATGTAAGTTCTGTAACTCATAATAGAAATTTAATACAAACTTTAGCTAAGCATTTAACAGAATTTTTCGATTCCAATACAAACTAGCTACACATTATGTATCACTGGAATAGCAAGTTTTGTTACAGTAACTCAGTAGAAATTACGATAATTCCAATACAAAACTAACACAACTTAATTACATATTATATAACAGAATTTTTACATTAATTGGTCGAAGTATTTAAGATAGGTAATTAATCTCATTTTTATTCACTCTGATTTAGTATGTGTATGAACATAATATAATGATCACTTATTAGACAAAGTTAATAATTTATTCGATTTTTATTAGCATTGATTTAATCTACAGGCATTAATTTATTAAAAAAATTATTTTCCATTAGAATATCAACCTCATATTTGTGTTAGTGGTGGCACTACCTTAAATCGCCGTATACAAGACTCTCCATGATCGTAGGCCCACTACGTAGTATACCCGGATGCGAATCATAATCATGGGATCCATATTAATAAACATGGTTTTTTCAAATATTTGGATTGCCTATTATAAATGCAAAACGTGTATACTCTTTAAAGATTTCCTCTTAGTGACATGAACTCTCGGCTACATACTAGACCCGGTCTACTATATGGTTTAAAATTAGTGGAATGTAAGAGACCCGGATCTGGTATACGGCGATTTACGGTACTTTCCAGATAACCATTTTTTTGAAAGCTAAGGTAGCTTGATTTAGAATAAGGGTTATATATAAACTGTTCTATTCATATTACTTAATCCCCACTTAATGAAAATTACAGATTCTTAATCAAGCTCTAAAATTTTTATGAATTCTTACAGAACCTGTGGCGAGACCACAGGTCGGACGCTAATAAGTCTTTTAAGAGCGATGTATTAAATGTATTTTATTAGGATGGCTGTATGACGCGGTTGCGCTAAAACCAGGAACGTTACATGGGTACGTTTTAAAATTAGACATTTAGAAATAGAATTATTTACATTTTTATAGTTTGATTTAATTTTCAGAAGGGCTAAAACTTCATAATTACTGTGGAATTAAATTATATTGTTGATTTGATTTCCCATATTTCTCTATCTATTATTTCGATCTATCAAATACTTCATTATTTCATTCAGCTATACTACTCTATTTTATTTGTACTTACCATCGTCATATCATATATTGTTACCTTTTAGAATACACATAAGAGTTATAACGGGTGCGAGACGAAGTAAAAAAATTGAAAGAAAATAAAAATATGTTTAGGCCATCTAGCATATTAGTTACAATTTTTAAATTCTATAAATTCATATATAATAAGTTTATAAAACAGAATGAAAATTTGTTGGTGTGCCTACTGTTGCATAAAATATAGAAATAAATATAAGTGAACCTGGCCTGTATTAATTCACCAAACATTTTATAGAAAACTTAATTCATAGATGATTAATTTACAGTCAAAGTTATTTACTGACGGTTAACCACAGACAAATTTATAAATTGCATCAACTTTAATTCTAACTTTACCCTAACGACAATGACAAGTATTACTTTGTCTGTAAAATGGTCTATCAGTGAAATAAACAGTCTATTGAACGAACTTGTCTGTTAATTAATAGTTGTAAAATGACTTTAACTGTAATTTTATTCTCAACGAACCAAGCTGTCTGTGATACTGTATAATTGTTTGTGAGTTGACACAATAAATAAAATATTAATTAAAATAAAACCGAATTCGTGTAACTAGATAAATTGATGATAACGGTAGAGAGTAGTTTACGTATTCTCACCTAATTTCGTTCCATCATATGATATTACGTACTATCTCAGAGTAACACGAACAGCAAATCTAATATGCTCATACATGACAGTAGCAGTATGCTATACCTACTATCTCTTAAACCGTTTGAAAATCATGCCAAATTTGGCCTGAATTTTACTATAAAAACACTTCTGATCTATTTTT
>CAJVPY010005632.1:0-11277 GCA_910591965.1 Dentiscutata erythropus
GATGCAAAAGCGAATTTATATGCAAGATTGATATAGGGTAACAAAAATTGTGCCAGAACTCCCATTTTGTCTCTACTTAAGGTAAGTCATATACGGGATTATAATTCAATAGTTTCTTTAAGTGATTAATTTTGAATGGTAATTACTAGTCAATAGTGTTACTTGTGAAAAACGGCGACTCGGTCGCTTCACAATCCAAAAACTTGCATAACCTATGGTAAGTAACCTTACGAAAGAGGCGTTTTAGATTTGGCTTGAGGGTAATTAAGGCTTCGGTTACTCTGGGTCGGCAACATTAGGTCATGTGTGCAATGACTCGTCAGTATATAACTTTGGGGATCAAAGAGTGTAATCTAGCACAAATGTATTTTATGTAGTGTTATGAGTAAATGTATTTTAATAAACTTGGGACTTATTATTTTTTTTTACTAAAGCAAAACGAGACATCATTTTTCTCGGTGTGGTAACGCCTTTATTTATAATAAACTTTTACTTAGTAACAAATATAGTGATTATATCTCTTATACTCATTAAATTGATTATAACCATGATATTTTTTATAACTATTAAAATGATTAAATTGGTTATAACTAATAAAACTATTATCTCTCTTATAACTATTATATCAGTTATATCTATTATCTTCGTTATATTGGTTATCCGGGATATATCTATTATCCTCGATATATTCAATATATCGCCGGTAACTCTTTTTATGGTAAGAGATCGTTGTAGCCGCAATAACGTGAATTGGCGTGGTGCCTTTAGGTCATGTTTTTCCGACCTCACAATAGTAATTATAAGGGTAAATGCTATCAAAGTTAAATTATACATTGGTAAAATATATTTCATATGCTACGAAGAATTCTTGAGGGTAAAAATCGAGTGTTTAAATACTTTTCAAACAATACATTCAAGAATAATACTAATTTTAAAAGTTTCTAAACTAACTAATTTGTTTCTATACTATCGTGTAAGCTATATTATTTCTAATCATTAAAAGATACTAAAAAGTAAAAGATTAGTTGCCATCGTGGATTAACACATGGTCTTATTGATAATGCAAACGATAAGTATTTGTTTCCTTGGTTTCATATTGGTCTTGATTTCTTGTTTTGTTTGTCGCGCTTGATCTACTTCTTATTATTTTAGATTCGCGCTTGTGTTCCGATTGTTATCTTGCTGATCGTATTATGGTGTCGGCATATGATCATCCAGTGATCATAAGATCGTCAGTTTCATTCGGATAGTTTCTTGGTTATATTTGTAATAGATGATCTTCCGGTGATTTCCTTTGTGTTTCCCTGTACACCGGAAGCGCTGTTAGAGCCAGGGAGATCAAATGACGCTCTATTCGTTTCTGCAAGCAGTTTTCTTAAATTGTTCGAAAGTCACCTGTTCTTTATAGACAATTCTAGTGATACAATATTTCGTATACACAAAATTATACATCCTCTGCCCTTGACCCGCAGGATGTTAATCAGTCCTTTTGGATCGGGTCCAACCAAATCCTTGAAAGGATCGGTAGGGATTCGAAGGGATTCGGTCCTTAAATAATATGAAAATACAATACATTTTAGGCGGCGTCCATAATTTACGTTAAACCAGTACTGTATTGTATAGAAATAGGGACCTAGATAATAATATCATAATGGTATTGTTTTTGCATTTTCTTCAATATTTCTATAATGGTTTAACGTAAATTATGGACGCCGCCTTATAGGACTTTAGACCCTTAACAGAATAATTATAACAATACAAAATTAATTTGATTGGGTACTTATTAGATAGATTGAATTCAGGATCTAAGCCCTATAAAATGGGTTGTATTTTTCATTATGTTTTCATGTGATTTAAGGATCGAGTCTGGGACCGTCCTTTTAAATCTTAGGATCGGACCGACTGGATTCGCAATTTAACACCCTTACCCATAATTACCTATGGATTCGGGTTAGTGATGCGGTATAAATGTCTCAACAACAAAAACTTTAGTTAATTACGGCTTAAGCCTTGGGACACCATTGGGACAATTCTACCGTATCACTAATTCAGGTACATAACCGCCTCTTGACCCAGTTCTAGAATCGGCCCAAGTACAGTTTGCACTATTTCGGAAGAACTTGAATAAATTGTGCAAGCAGCTATTCGATAGTACAGTACCTGTAGTACTATAGTATACGCTACCTTTATGACTCCAGATAACAAGCACCAACTATAAGTAAGTATTCCACTAGTATCATTCATGACAGCAAGTTTTTTGAAATATTCGAAGTCCTTGCGATCGTCCTTTTCATTCCCTATAACATTATCCAACTTTACATAACAATTAAGCTTCAATGAATAGATACTGAGAGCAATATAAAAAAGTTTGTTTATAACGCTATTAGTTATAAAGTAAAAAAAAAATATAAACCACGGTTTGAAAGTACTGTAAAGGAGTGAAACTAAGAACTTATAAAAAAATTTAAGATTAATCAACTTTATTTTATAACTCTATTCAAAATTTTTATTTTATTAATTAAAAAAGGAATAAATAAAAAATTTCTTTAATTTTTAATTAAATATTATATTATTATTACACCTCACGCTATATCTAATTATTAGTTGAATCCCGCCAGTACATGCATTTTCTAGTCAAATAAATAAAAATTATGCTCTACAATAATTACAACCAATAATGCCGTAAGCTCTATCAATTTCAGATACTGGTCTGAGAAAAGCAGGAATACATCCACGTTCACTATCACCATATAAAAAACATGACTTTGGTGTAAGTTCATAAGCAAAATTAACACATAAAGTCTCATTATAACATCTTTTACAGCATTCTTCTGCATCATCTACATTATCGATTTCCATGTAAAAATTAGGTGAATCACTGACATAACTGGTATCAAACGCTTGGTTTATTCCAAGTCCACGACAACAATCATCGATAGGAATAACAGTGACATTATTACATTCTTTAGAAGGCAACGGATGGTGTCCAGATTTCGCATCATGATATTTATAATTTGCATCGATACTTAATAATAGTAATTGTGTTAGAAAAATAATTAGGAGCGAATTAAAGATTATTTTATTCATCGTTAAATTCAGTTGGCAGATTTGAAATTTATTTTTATTCATAAAATACGTAGATACGTTTCATTTTATAACAAAATTTTAAAAAATTTATTGTTACATTAAATTAATGAAATACATGAATATAATAAAAGACGAGCACAAGCTGCAATAAAACTTATAAACAACTCAATAAACATAAAGTTCAATTTTAAACCAATAAATGAATTACTGAATTACTAAGAAAGCTTATTTACACCGATTATGAAATTAATTATAAAAATAGTACGAAATAATACGATAATGAAAATTTTTTTAATCAAAAAGCGAAACATGGGTAAGGAACTCCTATTAATGCTATTAGTTATCGAAAAAATTTTTATGATAATCCTGTAATTCAATAATGCTTTGTAATTAGGCAAATATGAAACATGTTTGCTTAGATTTTGAAAAAGAAAATTTTATTATTTCTAACATTTACTTAATTATAAACATCATAAAAATTCTTTTGATAACATAATGACATTAGTCGGAGTACAGCGAAATGTGGAAATTTTGGGGAGGCGCTGTGCAAATTGTACATAATATTTTTATCAGGCTAATTTGTTCAGCAATAAAAAACTTGCATACCGTTTAAGCATTATCGAATTATCATAAAATTCTTTTGAAACATAGTGACATTAGTCGGAGTACAGCAGAATGTGGAAATTTTGGGGAGGTGCTGTGCAAATTGTACATAATATTTTTATCAGGCTAATTTGTTCAGCAATAAAAAACTTGCATACCGTTTAAGCATCATCGAATTATCATAAAAATTCTTTTGATAACATAGTGACATTAGTCGGAGTACAGCAGAATGTGGAAATTTTGGGGGAGGCGCTATACAGGTTGTACATAATACTTTTGTCAGGCTAATTTGTTCATTAATCGTTTATGCATGGACTACAGCGGATCAGTATGGTATTGGTGTACATAAGCAGTATGCATGGTGTAGGTGAACATAAGCAGTATGCAAAATTTTGATTGATGAACAAATTAGCCTGATGAAAGTATTATGTACAATTTGTACAGCGCCTCCCCAAATTTTCCATTATCAAAAGAATCTTTATAATAATTTGATGATGCGATAATTAGCTCTTGATTCAATTTTGATAGTTTCGCAGATCAATCAGTATAGTATAAGTATTTTGCAGAGATTCGAAAAATTGGCCTAGCCTATGCTATACTGATCTGCATGTAATATAAAATGTAATCAAGAACTTGCTTAACTTATTCATGAAAAATAAAAACTTGCATTCTGCTTATGCATGAAATTTATACGTGCCCTATTTTGCAAAAATTATTGGTTCTTAAGTTATAAAATTTATATCATGTAAGTTTGTATTGCTAAACAAATAAACATGATAAGAGTACATTCGTATGTACTGAACGTACCAACTAAATTTTCTTTATATAAGATGTTAAAAAGCATCTTTTTATATTTTGAATTTCTAAATATATTAATAAATTTTTAAAATTTTGTTTTTATAATATAATTTAAGTCAAGCAATATGAAATACAAAACCTTTAATTTTTTTCTAATTGCACTTTTTTTAAGTTTACTTGTATTAACTATTAATGCAAATACACATAGACCCATTCATTTAAATAAACATGCAAATACACATAGACCCATTCATTTAAATAAGCATGCTAATGTTCATAGACCGACTCGTTTTAATAAACATGCCGATGTTCATAGATTCACTAGTTTTAATAAACATGCTGATGAACATCACGCTAAACCTACAAATACCAAACCTATGTATACTGAACCTACAAAGACTAAACATACAAATACTAAACAAACAAATACTACACATAATTCAACATGTCAAGCACGTGGTAGTCCAGGTTGGAATGACTTAGCGTACATACCTCTAGGATATTTTTATTCAGACAGCTCTACTACTCCGCAGGAATGTTGTAACGAATGTATTACCAATCAAAATTGTTTTGAATGGTACTTTATACCTATTGATTCTCTTTGTTATATTGTAACTAGTAATCCATGCTCAAATGCAACTTATTCAATGAGCTGTGTTGGTCTTGAAGGTGGAAGTGTTCGTTGTAGTGGTAGCAGTAACTGGTAACCAAATTAATTAAAAATTAATATATTTAATTAAACCAATAAATTAATGTTGCACTTTGATTGTTACTATTCCAATCAATATTTCTTAACATACTTTATAAGTTGTAGAATCAGATGAATTTGTAGTTTTGTATACTAGAATAAACAATCGTTATAAAGGATATATATTGTAATTTATGCTATTAAATAAACAATAATTCAGAGGATCTAGTTAATAGAACTGTTATCGGCTTGGATGTTTGACTTGGCTTCCAAAAGTCAGTCTTCAGCTTGAGCTATGGCATTACCATGACCTAGGCCGTGGTTTTTATTTTTATTAACATTAAATTGATAAATATATATGGGATCTTTGCTAACAAAATAAGGCTTCGAGGCTATGTTGATTTTGTGAATAAAAATTAAATTTGCCAGCTATCTAGTTATTCAATTTGAATGAATTTTTTTTTAATTTGTAGATTCTATTGAGATTTACAAAATAAAAAAAATTCATTCAAATTGGATTGCTAGATGGTTGGCAAATTTAATTTTTATTCACAAAATCAACATAGCCTCGGAAGGTCATTTTGTTAGCAAACTAATTTCGGAACAGTAAGTTCACGTGTTTAATTTGGACTAAGTCCAATAAAAAAATGTCCATGTCCATTGGTCCATATTGTCCACGTCCATATTTTGCTGTATATACTATTAAATATGAATATGGTCTTTTTTGAACGTGAAAAAAAAATACATCCCATACTCAAAATTGCATTTAAAGTTCAAATATGTATAAAATCATCGTAGCTACCGTAAAAGTGCGTATACAAGGTTCTGGTCTAATACATTCCATCAATTTTAAAACCTTTAATAGATCCCGAGTATGGTACACGGTTGATAGGATATCGTAAAAAGAAAATTTTAAAGTGCATACAAAGTCTAACCATTTGAAAAAAAACACATTTGATTAATAGAGATCTAATTCATGGTGGATCTACTATTTGGGATCTTGTAAAAAAAAAATCCAAAATCTTCTAAAAAAATGCATAATAACACCGAATATATGCATGTATTTATTACTGTTTTTTAATAATAAAAAAAAACATTTCTCTCTCTCACTAATATTTTCTTTTACATTATCTTACCTTTTCTCCTCCAATTCATCTAATCACTATCAAAATCAATCAAATTCTTCATATTATGAAAAATTCCTTCGTCATCTGTGTACCATAATTCTAATTTATTCTTTTTCGAATGATATTTAAAAGCAGTTTCGAGTTCATGAGGTGTTGATATAGTAATAAATTCTCCAACATCATCCTTATATTTGAAATTTTTTATACTACGCACATTTATGGCTGATTCAATGCTAGATTTGATCTCTTTGTATGATTGAAGTTTTTTGAATAAAAATATTCTGATATCGTTACCGGTATGAAGTTTTATAATGTAGTGTTCCTACATTAACATCAATTATTAATATATTATCTTATCAAAAATTTAAATAATAACGATATAATTGTACAGTATATTAAACTTACATTGATATTAAACGAATTATGATTGAAAGTCCATCTATACCCCCAAGAAGGTGTGGTACGGATTCCATCGTTTGTTGGTGTTTTATTAATTAGATAATCGATATGTAGCCCTGCGATGTCAATTTCCTTTTCTGGAACATCTTGATGAACTACCAAGGTAATCGAACTGGCCTTATCTGTAAACAGAATATTAAATCAGAACTGCATTAAACATGAAAAAATATATCGATATATATTTAAGAATTAGATTAACTGAAATTGTCTAGGATCACAGTTTTCTTGCCACGTGTGTAGCCTTCACCCCAAATAAATTCAACCTATTAATTAGAAAAAATGAAATAAAGTATGAAGAATTTATCGAAACTATCAAATATTAACTTTTTTAAAGAATACGTAAAATACTATTATTTTATTTTATTTTATCGTAGTTTTATTTAATAATGACCAAGCGTTTGTTATCATCTTCCTTGAAAATTAATCTCATAATTTTTTCTTGTAATTTTTCAATTCCTCTTAAAGCCTGCAACGGAATGTAAATCTGACAATTCTGCAGAAGATACAAAATAATCTTTGCTTCTAAATATTTATATCGAAACTTTGGTGGTCCGTATTTTTTTTTTAATGGTTTTTTATTATTGTTCGTGCTGTTTGAATTACTGGTGTTAGAATTGCTGTTATAATTTTCTTCACATTTGTTGATACTGTTTATGTTTTTTTCTTCATAATCTTCTATTTGAAGTGTTGAAAGATACAATTGCATTACTGGTGTAATTTTGGTTTTACCCATATTCCAAGGACGAATGTAACTTGCTGATTGACATTTAATGTTTGATAGTGCATTTCTAGAAACAGATTTATCATATAAATTATCTGCCTGCTTAAATTTGTAATGCGACGAAAAAGTTATGTCATTGAAAAAAAAAACCATCCATTAATTAATGAAATAAAAATAGACAAGCTACCATCTTTTCGACTTCCTAAATATCTTATTAAATCTGGTTAATTTTGTTTAATATAATAACTGTGTTCTTTCTTTAATAAATATGTAGAAAAAAATTATTTTTTTTAATTGGCGATGTTTATAACTGCAAGCTCAGAGAAATTGAATTGGCTCGCAACCGCAAGAGAAAACGGAATTCCAACCGTTAAATAAAGCCACCGTTGAATTAGTGATACAATTCCCACACTGAATAGAGTTAAACCTGGTTTGATTTTAGATTGGCTTAGCTCTTTTCAATATAATTAAAGCAGTAATCGGGACCCTATAACTGTTCTTGACATATAAGCCACAATCCAAGTTTCTTTTGTAAATGTAAAGACGTGATTAATTTAATTACATGATCTTATATTTTATTTGCGATACATACTGTGGCGACCATAAATAATGCAGGAAACAACGATTAGATCATATTATTTCGCAATTCTGGATGTATTTGTATCTTATTTTATTTTTTTATTTTACTTTTTTTCATAAATAAAATTAATAAATCAAATTTTCCACAGGCATAAATTTTATTTTAATTGGCATGCTGCTTGTTTACAGCACCAGAAACGTATATGTAGTCGCCCGCGCCTTAATTACACCACGAAATTCGTTGAACGGATCAGGTTAGTGCAAGTCTTAATTTAAAGATTCTTAAAATTTGCTTAGCAAAGTTTTTAAGATACATATTTAATTTCAATTACAAATTGTGATTAGAAGACAAGAGGGGTAATTTTTTCTAAACTATCGTTTTTTAATATTATTATACTGTTATTATTTTGTTAAAAAATAATTTTTTTAATACTGTATTAAAACTTACAATTTTTGATAGTACGGTATTGTAAACACTTTTTAAAAATTTATACAATGCTAAATATGTAAGCTAAAAATTAAATTATAATCTTTAAATCTATATCTTTTAAATAAAAAAAGTTTAAAAAAATCTATTTTACAGTTTTTATAATAATTAAGATTATATAATATACAAAACTGTAAATAATAATTTTTAAATAATAATTTTTTTAACTTTAAAGATCTGTTTTATAGTATTAGTTTATTTACAATTTAGGTTATTATATTACAATATGTTATATAACAGTTATAAGCAGGTGTACCGAATAATTGATTGTAGTGGAAATTAATTGCAATTATTTGACCACAATTAATTAATTGGTGGCGCAGCCACAATTAGTCAATTAATTGCAATTATTATAACAATAACGATAATGTTATTGTTACATAATTAATTTATATATTACATCGATATCAATAACAATAACATAATTAATTTAATATCACTTCGATATCAATATCGATATGTTATAATTTCGCTGCCTGATTAATTAATGATTAAATATTAAAAGCTTTTAAAGGCATGTATATCAAAAATAGTACAGTACACAGTTTTTATTTTTAATATTTTTTCAATGAATGCAAAAGTTTTAAACAAGTATTATGTCAAGGCCTTTTTTGAATCTACAACTGATGGCAAGTATAAATGTAACTTGTGTCCTTCTAGTTCACAACCAATTTCTCAAAAAAAAATGAACTGGTTATATGAACTTAATGAATCATTTGGAGCATAAGCATGAAAATTTCAAGTTGATTTATCAACAACATATTGAAAGTGCTATTTCTCCTGTAGCTAATATGTTTGATTATAGCACAAATGTGCATAATATCTTTAACTGGATAAGCCTAATTGTAAAATGTCAATTACTATTCAATACTTGCGAAAATTCTGATTTTATTGCACATACTGGTCTTTTGAAAGTAGATGTTTTCACGGTTATCAAGTATTTTAATGGTATAGCAGATATTGTACAAGAAAAAATAAAAAATACATTACCAGAAAAGATTAGAATAATGTTTGATAGGTGGACGAATAATGGAATTCATTTTATTGAATTGTTTGGTATTTATCAAACAAATCAAAAATCCAGAAATTTGGTTTTACTAGGCTTTTCACTATTCAAAGATTGCACTACTCAGAGTGCAGATACACATATTAAATTTTTTAAAGATGTTTTAGAATCGTATAATAAGAGTGTTGAAAATGTTTTATTTATTTCAGGAGATAATTGTAGTACTAATAAAAAAATAGCTAACGATTTGGATCTTCCACTTGTAGGATGTGCATCACATCATTTAAATTTAGCGGTTAACAATCTTATTGATTCTTCTGCAACGCTTGTAAGCCAAATTTGTAAAATTGTAATTATGATGTGTACTTATAAAAATCATGAAAAGCTTGCAAAGGTAACATTGTTGAAGCCTAAATTGAATAATATAACTCGTTGAATGTGTGTATTAAAAATGATCGAACAGTGTAAAGAACTAATTCCTTATGTTACTTAAGCTAATGGATTTTTGGGTTTATTTTTTTAAATTTTTTTAATTTTAGTTATTTTTTTTTAAATTTATTTATTTTTTAGTTTTATTATTTTTTAAGTCAAGATATTTTATTAGTAGAGCAATTAAATTTAACCAAAATTAATAATTTTATTAATTGACTTTGATATTTTTCTGAAGCAACGAATGATTTACAAAGTGAATCAATGAATCTAGACAATGTTCATGCTTATTTTGACTTGCTAATCGAAGAGTGTTCAGAATTAGAAAATCGTTTAGGAAGAAATACAGTGATAATTTATGATTCTCTTTTTGAAATAGCTGTAGTTAAAGTCTTGTATAAGCAAGAAGCTGTGTTATCACTTACTGAGAAACAAAAACTTTAACTATTTATTGTGAAACAAAATGTATAGCCAATAATTGAAGAAGAATTTATAACTATGAAAGAGCGAGTTGCAAAAAAACGTAAAATAGAAAAATCTAAATACTTAGATATGAATCTCATTTCTCCTACATCTAATGCTGTTGAGCGTTTATTTTCAATTGTCAAATATTATTATACAGATTGGAGAAAATCTCTTGATCTGCATACTTTAGAAAATCTTTTACTTCTAAAAATGAATAGAGAAATGTGGTCAATTCAAGATGTTAACCAGGTTAAACAATAAAGTTTTGTATTAAATAGAATTAAACCATAAAATTTAAGTCAGATTGCATGTTAAAAGTTATAAAATTGTTTAAAATTTGCAATAAATAGGTTTTTTTATAATACTAAAATCGTGTACTAAAATTAAATTTAATTGCAATTATTTTATCATTAATTGGGTTTCAATTAATTTTATGATAATTTTAATTGAATTTAATTGTATGACGTATATCAAAAATTAATTTAAATTAATTTTCGGTAGGCCTGGTTATAAGTAGTGTTTGCATTTAAATTATGTTCAATAAAAATTTTATTTAAACTTAAACAAATATAAATCGAACTAATTCAAATAGTGTCTAAGTAGGGCAAAAACAGGAGTCCTGGGGTAAAAACTAGTAAGATATTCAGAATTGGTTCCTTACCCCCTCTACAAGCCCTTCTAGATATATTTAATCATATATCGAATTCGTGCTCTAGATTACGCTAGAGCTAGATCCTGTTAACTTACTCTTCTTACACCTAAATTCGGGCTTCCATCATTAAAGAGTATTTAGTCTTTGTTAATGCTCTGGCTATGTTTTTAATCCCA
>CAJVPY010005633.1:0-11277 GCA_910591965.1 Dentiscutata erythropus
CTGTCGGAATGATCTGGTATTGTAAAATAGTTTTTTTATATGTTGCACACCGGGTGAAAAGTCAGTCGTGTAACATCTCCTGTACTCTAATGATGGGTGCCTAAATTCAGAAGGATTTATGGCATTACAACATGCCGATATTTTTTATATTTTTAAAATGCCGATACGCCGAATTATTTTCGGCCGAAAATATTTCACCCTAATTGTCCACTCTTGTGCAAATGAAAAAAAAAAAGAATAGCTCAAAATTTTAATTAGAAAACCACTTCTGCGTTCTAATTAAGAATGTTCCTCGTGAAATTTTGCTTATAGAAGCTGCACAGTTATAACCTTAATCCTAATTATAATGCGGTTTTATTGGCTTAATTTAATACGCTATGTTTTAGTGTCATATTACCACCTTAGTTTGAATTTTGATTGGTTAAAAATTACAGGCTTATTGATATATATTCCCGGACATGCATCCAATTAAAAAGCAAGTAAAAAAATTAGATCAAGGTTACCACGAAAAAATAATAGGTAAGCATGAAACAATAAAAGCGCTTGAAATGTAGTAATTGATAAAAATGTGGTAACTGTTTTGCAAGAAATGTGATAATAAGGTAAAAAAAAACTGGTGAAATATTGTCAAACAATTTCGGCATTTGAAAATAATTTCGGCTCCCGAAATTATTTCGGCAGCCGGAAATATTTTCGACAATTTTTATTTACAGCAAGCCAAAATTAATAGTATCTAAAATATATACTATATATATGTATATATTCATATATATATATAGTTTATTTTAAAAACTTAGATTAATAAACGTTCTTATGCTCACCAGGTTAATGCGAATAAAATGATACTAAACAGTAAAGATTCATTAACTTGAACTGCTTATTTTAATTAAAATTAATAAAATTGTTATACTTTAAACGAAATAAATTGAATAGTAAATCGTTATGAAATAGAATAACTTTATTTTAAATACTTACATGAATAAATGTTTTATATGTAGATAGGGTTCTGATATTCGCTAATTTTAATCACATTAGAAAGAAATTCTATTGTGTAATATCCATGATGATTTACTGTAAAAAAAACCAAATCTGTTACAGAACTTACTTGCTAATACGATATGCACAATAGCTAAGGTTGCGTTGGTTTGTATTGAAATTATCATGATTTCTATCATGAATTACTGTGAAGAATTCTGTTGCAGAACTTCTACGGACCTTCCTTCCAGTGGTAAAAAAAAAAATGCGACTGGAAGGATCTAATGACAATTAGCCACTGGAAACATTATTTCTTCCAGTTCCAGTGATTCCAATGGACCAGCTTTGCGACAACACTGATGCTCACAAAAACAAAACTCAGACAAATAATAAAAGAAAAATACTGCGTTTAAAAAAAGGCTGTCTTCAAGAAATCAATCAAGCAAATACTTATACGTAAATCTACGCGTAAAGGATTCGATAATTCAGATTAAATGCGATATCCGTTAATTTTTAACGGATGGAACCTAATGTATAATGGACTATGGATAAGAATACTCCTAGAAATCTTTTATGTGATTTGATCACAATTGATAGCTAGAGCTGGATTGAGAGAGACGTAAATATTGATTATTGTTGAAACTTAACGAAAGGAAAATTATTGCGTCACATTACTATGCCGCATTCATGGCTTTATATTTTATCAAATTATCAAATATATCGATTAGTAAATAATGCTCAACCGTCTATAATAAAAAATTTCCTTAGCCATCAATTAATAATGAACTTATGCTGGTGATAAACGCGAACGATTATAGCAATAACCATTCATGAATTTAGTTGTTTATATTAATTACTCGGATTAAAAAAAACTATAAGAATTATTACTTAGCAAACAGTGTTTGCATTTGGACTATATCCAATAAAACTTTTATTTGGAATACTAATTCAAATAGTGTCCATGTCCATATTTCGAAATTTTCGGATCCTTCTGTAAAAAATTTGACCTTGATTTGGGCTAAGTGCCTTAAAAAATATGGACAATATATGGACATAGTCCATAAATGTCCATATCCATTGGTCCATATTGTCCATGCCCATATTTTGCAAACAGATATAGTATATTAATAAAGAGATGAATTCGAATATTAAATCCAGGATGCCAAACGAAAACCTGTAAATTCTTATGCGTTTAATCATTTTAACCTTACAGGATTTAATTTCTAATAATGCATTAAAAGTAATTTATATTAGATAAAGGCCATTTGGCACGTAAAACATGTAAACCATAGATAGAATCCGGATTTAATAATTGAATTCGGGATTTACCTAAATTCGGATTGTTATCCGGATACACCAAAGAGGATCCGAATGGACCTTAAAAATTAAGATCGAAACACTATATTCGACCAATCTGAATCACGGACACATTTACGTGATATTATTTATAATAGTCTGTAGTAAAAACAAGAGTCCTTCGGATAATAATTTCTTTAACTTTATACAGATTGTAATACAGTAGTAATTGTCAGAATATCTTGCCCTTTGGGTTTTATTTTTTTCATTTTATTTTTTTTATTTTTCTTATTTATTTTCATCTTTTTTTTTTTTATCTTTTTATAAAAAGTTGTTATCAGATTAGTGTCTAATTTGTAGAGCATGAGAAATAGAATTGGCCATATATAGTACACCTTGTCAAAACCGATAACCTTCTATATCTGATAAAAAATCGATCCACGGTGTCTGTTCCATAATCTAAATCCGATACCTGCCACTTCTAATTCGATGTAATTTATAATAAGCAAGTTTGATCGAAGATGCATCATTGCAAACAGTGATAATAAATTTTTTTTATTTATCATTAATTTAGAACTTTTTATTTTTATTTATTTCATCATTATTTAAATTATGCGATTCCACCTTAAATTAGCCGGATCCAAGCATTGCTTGGAATATTTTTGAATAGGAAGGAGGAAAAACATTAACTGTACTTCGCAAGAACACCTCGCTGGCAACATCATGGGGAAAATGAACTTTAATCAGATGATGGAAAGGCATTAGTAGATATACTTTACAACTTGAGCCAGAAGGTGGAAAGGATTTGAATCGTGGGAATAATAATCTTGGATCGGAAAGGTGGATGACTTTGCAAGAACATCATGCTGAAGGATCCATGTAGTAAACTTGGATTAGTAGGAGGAAAAGCATTGGTACAGTAGATGCACTTTTCAAGAATAATGGAATCTTCGGAGTAATAATCCTGGATCAGAATGAGTAAAAGCATTAGAATATGCACTTTACAAGAACAGTTCTCTGAAAGATTGAATCTTCGATGTATTGAACATGGACTAGAAGAAGGAAAGGCATTAGCATGTGTGCTCTGTGAGGACGATGCTTAAATCTTAGAACGGACGTACCTTGCGTGAGCAATGTTTTGAAAGATTTGATTCTTCGAATTAATGGGTTACATATTACTTCATAGAAGTTTATTTCACAAACACCTTGTTTTACAGACAATCAACATAGACAAGTTTATTTTAAAGACTATTAATTTACCGACAGATATTTCATTTTTCAGGCAATCTTTAACGCTGATTCGAAAGTTATTTGCTTATTAAAGGTTGTCTATAAAATGAACTGTCGATAAAATGAACTGATTGTCTATAAAACAAAAGTGTCTGTGAAAAAAAACTTCTGTTTGTTGAGTCTTAGTTGAATGAATCGATTCCGTTCACTTCACCGACGCTCCTTTTGTAGACATAAGACTTCACTGACAATTAATTCATCGACAAGCTTAATTCGAAAAGTTTGAAGAACAATGAACACTCAACGGTTAGTATTAGAGTTAGAATATAGTATAATTGTGCCGATTTGCAGTACCACGATCAGTTACGTACGGAGTTGAAATTAATTATATACCGAAAAATTTAATTATGCAATGTATCGTTTAAAAGTTTTTGCTTACCAAATATTTCATAATTGAATCCGATTATCAACCCAATCGAATTCAAAAAAAAATGTTCGTCGTGCCGAATAATAAAACAAATCAATCAATTTGAAACCAAGTGCTATAGAACCTGAAAATATCGAAGATGTAGTTTATAAAAAATTTATGGATAATATAGAAGAAGAGAATGCAAGAATGGAACTTAATGCAATTATAATAAAATAGCCTTTGAAATTTTATTGTTCTTGACAATAACGATAATAATGTTGTAGAAGATGACGAATCAAGTGAAGAAGAAAGCGAATTGGAAATTATAAATCAATATAAAAAAATTCTTTATGAAGTATAACCTAAATTAAATTATGCAGCATAATAAATCTAAATTTGATATCGGATCAAGAATAGTAAGTTATGTAATAAAAGCTTACCAAATAAATTTCGAATAAACACTTGACGCAATAAAAATTTATGATATAGTATGTTATCAAATAAATTCGAATAAACACTTTTTCTTGACACAATAAAAATTTTATATTAAAGTTGATAATTTTTACATGTCGTTAACCTGTCGGTTACGAGATCCGGTTAAGTAAATCTCAGATTTTAAACAACGATTACGTAACTGTGCTAGGGGGTTAGTGAACGAAGCTTGTCGGCGAATTAATTGTCAGTGAATTAAGTGTCAGTGTCGGTAAAATGAACATGTCGGTAAATATATGTAAAATAAACAGCGTTGCGTCTACAAAGTTAGTGTCGGTGAAGTGATACGTATCAGATAGCTCAACTAAATTGACCAATCATCTTTCGTGTTGGTCGCATATTTCTATGTAGCACAAAATGCTAGTTTTAACAAGCTGGGCTACTAGTAGATTCTGGCTTGTAGGAATTTCAGGTATACTTTCAGAACTGTCCAGTTTAGCAACTTTAATACTACTTGCAATTAGCTATAAAGTAGCTATGTAGTTACTTTGTAGTAGTAAAGTTACTGTATGTTAGCAATACGCCTACTACTATTGACTACTATAATTGCTACTATTTTACTACATTTTTAATACAATTTTATAAAAATTTTTTTTTATAAAATTGTAGTAAAAGCATAGTAAAATAGTAGTAATGTAGTAGTCAATAATAGCAATTATAGTAAAAGTATAGTAAAAAGTAGTAACGTAGTAGTCAATAGTAGTAGGCGTATTGCTAACATATAGTAACTTTAAAACTGTAGCTACTACAAAGTAACTACATAGCTACTTGCAAGTACTGTAGTATTAAAGTTGCTAAATTGGCAGTAGCCTGCCAACCCATTTTTTCAAAAAAGAAGTACTGTACCAATTGTGCAAATTATTCGATTTTTTTGCTATTTATTTTTATATAAATTTATCTGGTATCGCCTGATGGAGACCTTAATTTTCCGCAATTACCCAATAGAGCCGAAAGGAAAACCAAAAAAATTGGATTCCATGTTACTGACAAGATCTAGTAATTTTATTTACTATATAGCAGATCATACTTGGGCTCTCTTAAAAGCAGCTTGAAATAGAATTTAATATATTGTATATATATACATTATATCGTTTTGAAAAATTATATTGATTATTAAATAAAAGCATATTATTTTGATTATATGAATATTTATTTTCTATAAATGTATTGAAGAGTATAGTAATTTCCGGAGCAGAGCGGAGGAACTTAAGTCCAGACAATAGGGAAGAAAGAAATTCCGGGTGGGTTCCAGATGTAGGATATGGAAATTTTCCAAACTACCATTATCTTCCAATTGATCAGAATTTCATTATTGTAATTATTATCATTAGTATAGTATATTTTAAAGTAATTAATCACATTATTAACTTAATTCATAGTGTTAAATTGCATTAAAGCGTTCTTACATTTTCATTGGAAAGATAAAGATAAGTATACGATAATTATACGTTTACACTAAAAACGATTTTTTTTGAAAATTAATTAACAAAATATGAAGCGGCGCTCCGGAACCCAACAGATCCTGTTTTCCTAGTTTTATTAAAGTTTAATGGGTTAATAAAAGAATATTCACTACAGTTATATTTTTCAAAAAAAAAACACTTTATACTGAGTTGAAGTTTAGTAATTATAATACAGTATATACAGTCAGTGCTGTTGATTTTCCTTCCAGTGGTGTAAACGTTCTAGTGACATTATAAATTTTACTT
Organism: Dentiscutata erythropus; assembly: GCA_910591965.1. Classification (NCBI taxonomy): domain Eukaryota; kingdom Fungi; phylum Glomeromycota; class Glomeromycetes; order Diversisporales; family Gigasporaceae; genus Dentiscutata; species Dentiscutata erythropus. The sequence continues at coordinate 6,112 of CAJVPY010005633.1, forward strand.
CCAATGAGCTTCCAGTGAGCTTCCAATGAGCTTCCAATGAGCTTCCAGTGGCAACACTGTATACAGTATCTGATATCAAGAATTCACGTAACGAAAGTAAGTTGTATGTGCAAATATTCCTAAAAAAAAAAAAAAAACTTAAATAACATGTGTATATAATTCGACTAAAATCATTAACATGGCATGTGCGTTTACTTTAATTTATACTTCACAAATACTTTGCAACAAAATAATCTTTTTATCAAACGAAGAAAGCTAGCCGATTATTCGAATATAGACAAATGGTTTATTCAAAGATAATATTTTATAAATATATTTTGAAAAAAAAACATTTGCATTAAAATGTTTATCATGTTATTAGTGATCACAATTCAATGTCAACACATTCATTAATGAAATATTTGATAAATATTTGAAAGCTCTTTTGGATAAGCATTAAAAGAGCCAGAGTATATGCAATAAGGAAACCTCTATGCTTTCTTTAAATCTTGATGGTAAATTAGGAAAACAGAAATATTAAATGTAAATTTTTTAAGGGAAAAAAAGATATACGAGCAATGAAAATTTCAAGAGCATACTTCCCAACACTACTAGATCATGATAGATCATTGTGAATAGGTCTCAGTTTTCGTATCATTTTTTTTCTTGTTAAATTTACCAAAGATACGCAATCGAAGGATAAGATGAAAAGGTGATCGACGAAAAGAAATTCGTCCACAAAAAAATTCTCAATTTGACTTTTTTTTATTTAAAAAAATAAAGAAAAAGATAATCACAATTCTTTGAAAAAAAATTAGATGGTTTAATTTATATTTTTACATCAAACTATTTTTGCATTCGATAAGAGAAATAAATTGTCAGGTGATAAACATTGCGTCTTTTATTCTCATGAAATCTGAGAATAGTTTTTTTTCTCTATTTGTGATCACGATATTATGTACGTATGCAACCACTTTAAATCACACGAATCCTTTTATGCTATTTTTAATATACACCATATTTAAAGCTTTGAGTGACACTTAGTACTAACATTCCAAAAGGTATTTCCGATGCGAAATTGATATTAATCGCTTATCTTTTTGCACAAATTTAAGAAATTAGAATGCAGAATGTTCTTAAGTAACATTATTAATTAAATATAAGAAAATTGCTACGTACTTATGCTCATTGACATCATTTTTTCTTAGCTTATTTGACCTATGGATTAATGTAATGCCATACATGTTTCAGAGCGGTGAAACCTCAATAATTTCAGTGGCATCGGCAAAAGTCTAAATTTGTCGATAATGCGAGTTATACGTACGTAGTTTATAATTCTGGCTAAACTTGGCGAGTACATAATATCTAACGTACGTACGTACATATCAGATATGTATGTACGTACGTACGTATGCACTGTATATACGTACGTACCAGGTACATACAGATACGTATGTACGCACATATGTGCTGTATTTACGTAAAATGATATTAATAATTATCTATTATCATTATCAGTTACGATATTACAGCATTTAGAAAGCCAAGATACTCTCGCGTATGAGTACTTTATTTACGAAGACGGTATTCAAAAACTAAAGTCTAATGCTATATCGATATAAAATTAACAATTTTTTTTAAAGATAATTTTGATTAATTGACGCAAAATCTATGTTTTATGGAATCGATCAAGATTATAAGTATTTATAGAAGTCAAGTTCGCTACAGGGAAAAATTTTTCACATGATTTATCATCAATTTGCAATTTACGTTGAAACGAAACTGCGAAAACAAAGATTATAAAACGTAGTCTAAATATACTAGGTTGCTCAAATATGTTCAATGAGGAAACTAAGCTAACTGGAAATAAATACATAAAGATGCATTTCCATCCGAATGAATGAATAAAAATATATTTATACATGGTTAGAATAATTCATATTGACAGAAACATTTGATTGGTTTAATTTCATACGAAATAAAGCTAGCCTGCCTAAAAAAAAAAAACAAAACTATATATCGATATAGAAAGAAAATCAACAACTTTAAAAAGCGCTAATGTGGAAATTACGTAATCTGCTTACTAAACGGATGTCGGCAAGGGAAAACCTGTCATAAATCGGGGTTTTTAAATTTATAAATTACGAACACAACCCTAAGAAATCGGATAGACGGAGTCAGAAAGCAATAAACTTGAAACCCGATAACAAATTTCCCTTGGCATTTCAGTTAAGTTTGGGAATTACATCTTCTCGCATCAGCGATCATAAAGAATTAGAAAATTCCTGCATTAACAAAAAAGATTTATGACGCGTTTTGATACTAATTAAAAATGATTACGTGATGATAGCGTTAAAAAATTTTAAATACTGTATAAATTTTTATCTGCATTCTATGTATATTTTAATGTATATTTTATATATCAGATATATATAAGTATATATATATATTTAATATATATTTTATGACATTTAAAATTAAAATATTAAAATATTCATTTAATTTTTTTCGCTCTCATTTATGTAATATGAAATTTAAAAAAACTGCAGTGTAATAAGTTGGAAGATCCTTAATGTTAATCATATTTATAAATAACGTCATCGACGAAAAATAATTGGTAGTGATGTTTGACAGTTAGGATGATGTACTTTGCGTAATATAATAAACCGATTAGATTAACCTTAGAATTTAAAAATAGTCCATTGGATCGATTAATAGAACTTTGCTATTTGTAATCAGAAAACCAGAATTTTTATTAATAAATAATAATTATCTTTGCATTGTATACTGATACGTATATTCTCAGTTGACGATCTGATGTCGGATTTAGGATTATCATTACCGTTACAAATATTTTTTAAATTGGCATAAGTATTATCCGCGGAATTCCTGATAAAGTCAATAAATTAATAAATTTATTCGCTTATAAATGCATTATATAACATTTTAACTTACAAATAATACATATTTTATAAAATTTCGGGTTCGGTACCATCGTTTTTGCGGTAGGTTACCATAATTTGTTTCCTAGCTGCGTTAGACTTATTCTTTATGCGCTTTGTAATGTTTGATAATCTTAAAATATTTTACGGATCGGCATTTACCGAAAAGTTTTTTATGCAGATCCTTGTTGTTAGTGTCAAACATTGATATTAAATGCTAGTTGATTAAATGCTGGATATTTGTGTAAATCAAGCGGAATATCCTCGCAGATTTTAAAGAGCCGTCATACGAAAATATATATTATGTATATAGCGATAGATATATATATATATTATATATATTATATATATATATAAAATATATATATTTTTTAAAAGAACCAATCACGATATATGACATCAAATAAAACATCTATAATGCTTTAATTTGATTGGTTAGCTATGATCACGATTCAAGATATGAATGCTAAGAGATCGTCGATGTTTGTTACTTCTATAAATACACATTTAAATACATTTATACATTTATAATATTAATCAAATACGAATTAGTGATCTACAACACGGATCGTCCTAATAAATCCGATAGCCACATGATAAAAGATCACATAAATATTTAAAAAATTTACGTATGGACAGCTAATTCCATGTGGACTGAAAAGCATATAGCAAAATCACAATATTTACTAAATATTATGCAATGCAAATTTGCAATGATTAATTATCAAAATTTCGTCTATCTAAAAGAAAATCTTGGCACGGACAAACTTATCTACGAAAGAGTGTGATCTTCATTGCATTTCTGTTCTTTCTCTTTTTATTTTATTTTATAAACACATCAATTAAAGAATTTCAACTATTAAAAGAATTTTCGATAATCATAATCGTCATTAATGTGTGTAGTAATTTTTTATTTGTGGATAATTTTTTAGACAAAGACTAGTAATTCTATTTTCCCATCTATTTTCCACCCAATATTTTTTATTTACATATTTAAATAATGGTTAATTAACTGAATGTGATATCCAAATACAAAACGTCGATCTCCCAAGATTGCAAATCTTTTTTATCTACGTTTCTTTTTCATATCAAATGACTTGGCTATCCAAGAATGAATTTCCAAATGTAATATACTGTACCCATTATTGGATTCAAAATGAATAATAATATGTGAAACCCGTGTTGATCTAATGATACTTTTGGTTCCGAAATTACTTTTCCGTGAGATCCTAGATCTTATTTCCCGCCTCTCCCCATTATGGAATTTAGATCTACGCTAATAGAAAAATGGTTTGAGCGTGCATTAATTAGCATTAATTGGTATATGTCTGACAATTTATGCTGATCATTTTTTTGAATGATCTCAAACAGAAAGAGAACTGAAATTTATTTGATCTTTGAACTATTCGTCGATCTTTCGTAAAAAAAAAGAAAAAAAAAGGTGAATGCAAAACAAAAATATTTTGTCTATCTGATTATGTAATATCACCTTTTATTCGCTGAAAAAATTTGCAATAATTATTTGCTCCGTAAAAACATCCGAAATTCTTTATGACAAAAAAATATATAACCTTCATGAAATCCTTTTGTTGTTCCAATTTAGTTTTTAAAAATACTATTTTTTTGAAATATTTTATTAAAGACTTTTAAAGACTTCATAAGTGTTCTTTTTTCGTTTAAAAATAAAAATAAAAAAAAATAAAAATAAAATATAAGAATATAAAATAAAATAAAATATAAAATAAAATAAAAAATAAAATCATGCAACATCACACTGTTCTTCCTCCGATTAAATTCCTTCTTTCCCCTACCGAGGATGTTCATGGTAAGTACATATCGAAACCTAGTCAAAATTTTTAATATATATATATTAAATAACACATGTATAAATTATATATTTTTATAGGCCCACTCTCCTCTCCTTCACCGGTCCGGAGCGCCATACAATTTTCTTCTTACGATCGTCACGCTGGTAGTATTAGACCCTTGCTCTCACCACCAGAATCGCCTGAAATAGCCTCCTCTTATGGCTCTCGACAAGTTCAACACCATGATGAAAGATATATAAATCTTCAAACTTCTGAACAACAATGTTCTTGCTGCGTCGGCCGATCCACGCCCACCTACCAATCCTCTTCGTATAATCAGCAATCACCTTCCAGTATCCATGACTCTTCATATTCCCAACAAAGATACTCATCTTGCCCGCCACTTATTCATCCGATCCCGATCTCTCCATTCGGTC
>CAJVPY010005634.1:0-11276 GCA_910591965.1 Dentiscutata erythropus
TTATGTGGTATATTTGCTTAATAGACACCAAAGTTCTAAGTGTTTTTGGCAATAAATACAATAAAATATATTTTGCCAAATTATTTTTGAGTATTTTTTTTTTCTCTAGCGACGATCCCATCAGGAATAGTATTGATCCATCAAGAACGATATGCATATCGAATTTTTTTTTTGCCCTATCAGGATCGGTACCGCCGATCCATCAGGAATAGTAGTTTTGCAATGCATATACTAAAAGCTCTTATTGAAGAGGCAGAAAAAAGCAAGCAAAAAATGTGGGTTCTGTTTTAAGACATAAAGAAGGCCTTCGATTTTATAATCTTAATATGCTGCAAAAAGCCTTTAAAAGAATCAAAGTTTCAGATTTGTGCTGTAAATTGGTGCAAGGTGAAAAATTCAATGTGCGCATGTGTGGATCACACATGAAATTTTCTTATTTTAATATAAAGAAATCATGTGATCATATAAGTGCGCACATACTTCTCAAGCTGAATTTTTTACTCTGAATTGGTGCATAATCTCTTTGTAAATAGAAAACTAAAAATAATAATAGCATATAGTTTGTCACAAGAAATCATAGCTAAAGGGGGTATTAATCAGGATGAGACCATTTCACCTCTTTTGTGGAGAATATTCTATGACCCGTTACTGAACTGTAATCAAAAAGATGCAAAGTTGGAATATAAAGTTAAAGTGCCAAAGCAAATGAAAATCCTACTAGAGATCGAAAAATCCAAAAGTGCAAGGCAAGTAGTTTTCACATATACTAATAACACTACATGGATTGTAAGTTCAAAAACTCAACTAGAACAAATAACTCGGACAACAGAGCAGTTTTTTAAACTAAATGGCACAGAAATTAATAGCAGCAAGTCCAAACTTATTGTATTTAACTTAGAACTCCCTTCAATAGAAAAACAAATAGATTATAGAGGTATAGTACACTTGTCAAAGCAAAGAAAAAATTGTATAATTTCAAATTTCTTGAAATATTTTTATATGTAGCTAAAGAGGTGACAAAAATCAAAAAGAAAATAAGACAAATAGTAGGCCCTTTTATATACAAGTTAGAAAAGAAGAAAACTACAGCTAGCCAACTAGCTTATATAAACAATCAAGTTTTAATTCCCAAACTGGAGTACATTCTACAAATGGTAGCACTAATAGAAAAAGAGTTGAATACAATTCACTAGCTATTCCTAAGACTAATAAAGAAAAAATTGAGAATAGCACAAACTACACTTAATAGCATTTTAGTCCATAGGAGTACATTAGAAGTTAAATTGCTTACAGATGCAGTACTAGCAAAACAGGCTATGGCACTAATCAAAAGACTAAATAGCACAGAAATGGTAGAGAATATAACACAACTGAGAATTAAACAAGGAATACTTAAAAAAGATATAACTCAAAATATTTGGGCTTCACCAACTTATAACCTAACAAGTTTTAGCTATAGAGATAATATCATATTAAATATAGTCAAATATTGCAAAAAAATAAGTTTAATGTTTATAACAAAAAAAAAAGGCTGGAGCATTCAAGGCTTGAAGCAACAATAGCAAGCATACTTGACTTAGTAAATAGAAAAGGATATAGAAACTAGCAAGCAGACTTAGGCCTCTACTTTATCACTCAACTACTGGATGTAAAAGATAAAAGCTTATTAACATGGCATCAAGTAAAGCAATTAAAAACTGTCATTGTAGCAGAAAAGCTTCATGTTAGTACAAGGTGATTGAAAATTTAATACTTTTGAATGAAGAAGAATATAAAGTCAAGCTGCAGTTCCAAGTATAGAAACCAAACCTGGAGGCTCTAGTACTAGTCTTCCCAGGTATTAGTGCAGATAAAAGACAAAAAGATTGGGTTCTATATCATGATAAAACAAACCAGCTCAAAATTAGCCATATTCAGAGAAAAAAAACAAACTCAATAGTAGTTAATTATTTGGTTGAGCTGAGTCTAGAAAAAAAAAGAGCCTAAATAGAACAATGTAGTGGCTGCAAACTTAATGAAATAGACAATGAAAACTGGTATACTTTTAGATTAAATTTAAGCCAAGTAGTAGAGAAAATAAATCATGTTACAAAAATAAAGATAGATAGTATCTCAGAATTTCATTAGAAATTTATAGTGTGCTTACTGTAAAAAAAGACATCTCAGAAGATATATTTGGAGGATTAGATAAAATAAAAAACAAAGATCTAGAGTATATAAACAATCTCAATCTCCCAAGCAATATTCGAGCAGTATTAGCCCATGGTCTAAAAATTAACTATAATCAAGAGAGACAGAATTGTATTTTCTATACTGATGGCTTCTAGGTTTCAAATAGACTAATTGAGAATGAGGAAGATAGAATGGGTGCTGGTTGGGTCCAAGTTACAGAAGATAAAAAAGCAGCAGTTTTTAAAAACAAAGTTAAAATAAGTGACTAGCCCTCTTTAACAAGACCTGAGCTAGCTGCAATTTTGTATACTCTATTAACAGTAAAAAGAAATGCATATATGCAGGTTAAGACAAATAATTCAGTAGCAATTTCAGCTATAAAGCGGGCATTAAAAGAAAAAGATTTTAACAAGGACTAAAAATGAAGGATAGAGCAATACTCAACAAAATAATAAAAACCATCCAGTTTAAAGAACTTGACTTGATTTAATAAAGATCAAAGCATATAGTGAAGTAAAATTAAATAAGGAAGCAGATAATGTTGCAAAAGAAGGTGCTTATCTTGATGAAACACAGAAGTGGCCAAACAACTTGTGATCATGCTAGAGTTTTGATATAAGATAGCAAAAAAGAAGTATTGAATATCTACTTTAAAAGTTCATTTTGAGATTAAAAAGAAAGCTTGTAGAAAGTAAATAGTATTTATCAAAAAGATATGATTCATTGTAACAACTAGACCAGAAAAATAATCTCATATGGTTACATTGCTAGAAAAAATTAAAAGAGCTGAAAGGCCAAAGATGTAAATTGCTCCAAAATAGTAATAAGCTCATAAGCTGGTTAAAAGGATTATTTAGCATGCTTCTAATATTAGACAAACTTTATCAATGCAATTTAGATATATATACTTTACCAATATATATAATTTGTAAAAATGAGAAAATAGAAAATACAAATCATCTTTTTAGCTGCAAAGCTAATTAAGAGGTTTGGAAGCAAATAGAAAATCAAGCTCTTTCAATAGCTTGGGCCATGCTTGAAGAAGAAACTAGACTTATATATTCTATAAAAGAAATTAAAAAAGTAGTCTTCGGAAATATGCAAGAAAAAAGATTAAAAAAAAAGCTCTTATATTTGGTTTAGCTTGCTACGCTGATTTTTCAAGACTACAAGTAATAAATAAAAGACACAAGTTTAGTAGACAATGCTATGATGCGCTGATGTATATTATACAAGAGTGTTTCTATAGAGTAATATGGAGAGAAAGATGTGAGAAAGTTGCATTATGGAAAGAAAGTATGAATATAAGCAAAGTTATTAAGAGGAGAAAAAGACCTAGAGATAATAGTATCTTTCGAGCAGAAGCTAACTCTATAGCAGAAAATGAAGGATTGCAAGAAGTGTCTATACAACAGAAAACTGTTCAAAGAAGTGACAAAAAAAGTGGGCCAAGAGAACAAGAGAAGAGGTTTCAACTATAAAAAATGGCAAAAGATATAGAAACTTAGAAGGCCCCCTGGTAGATAATGAAGCAGCTTTAGCAAGTTGGCTAAACAAGAGATAGAAAAAGCAAGAAGAAGAAGCTAAAGTAGTAAGAGTAGGAAAAAAGAAAAATACTTTGGTTACTTTTAGAGAAAAAATAGTTGAAGTTTATAAGTTAGCAATGAAAACAATAAGATTACAAATCTTGAGTTCTTTTTTAGTAAGATAGTAGTTAAAGTAAAGTTAGAAAATAGTATAAAAAATAAGGTAGCTAAGTAGCATGCTATAGCAGGTTTTAAAATGTAGATATTACTATATATAAAACTTGTTGGCAAACATCAGTGCAATAACTATTCTTAAGCACTTTTATAGCAGCTGGGTTTTGCCTAATATATATTTAGATAGATTAATTTTTAAATTATAATATTCTAATAAATTAGTATAAGATTATCAAAAAAAAAAAAAAAATAAGAGTAAAGATAAAAAATTGGAATTAAATAGTTTTTATAATAAAATTAAACAAGAAATTTTTTTTTTTAAAGTTTAAAATAGTTTTTTAGACAAAATTTTGAAATATATAGCTATACCTCTATATAATTACTTATTTTGTCTAGTACTTTTAGATAATTATATAGAGATATAATAAATAAAATTAATAAAATTACCTCTATATAATTATATAATATAGAATAATTAAAATAATATAATTTTTTTTAAAAAAAATTTGGCAATTTTGCCTTTATTGTTACTAGAAGTATAACCTAGTATACAAAGTATCTGAACAAAAAGCCTGCAATTAACTGAATATCTTTGACCCTTCTATTTTTACAATAAAGACTTACTCGGCTGCTTATAATAGTGCCCAGATATGATCTGCTGCAGCAATAATCTACTCATTTCTGATATTTAACTTGCTAGACAACTTTTTGAAAAATCACTAAAAGCTTATTGCTAGCTTTGTCAAAATTGCCTTTTTTTTAACACTTTTCTTTTTTCAAAGTGACAAAAAAAATATGAAAAATAAAAAAAAACAAAAAGAAAATGAATACAAAAAAAAAAAAAAAAAACAAAGAAAAAAAAGAAAAAACAAAACAAATATGAAGAGAGATATAAAAGAAAAAATAACAAAAAAAAAGAAAACAAAAAGGATAGTGAAAAATTCTGTCTTTTAGCACTACTATTACTCATACTAGACCAGAAAAATTATATAACAAATACAATATTTGTATATCTCTACTGTAAAGCTTTGCCTTAATATTTAAATTTTCTGACTAGGTTATCTGGACTTTTAAATGATATAAGCAGCCAAACTTGGTATTATGTAAAGCAATATAGCTTGCAAACAAAACAAACTAGATATGTAATCGTAGCCTACCAAATTTAGAAGATATAAACAAAGCTAATCTTTTTGAAAGGATAAGCTGTTTTGCCCACTTTTGTAGAAATTTTGGAAAAGTGGTGAGAAGGCAGAGAAAAAGAACAACACCACTTGTTTTGTTTGGTAAGAGAGTATATATTTTTTATTAAATATAATAGCAATCTACAAATCTCATATTTGAAGGCTGGGAGAACAGGTACTTATTCTTTTTAGTAAGTAATAAACTCTAAGCTTGTTAGCAGGTAGCATATAAAATAGAGTTATTATTTGGGTTACTCAACTTAGCAGGTCATGGATTAAAATTGCTATAACTTAGATTAAATAGGTTAGAATTCAAAATATGCAAAAATCTACTAAAATATTATATTATGCAATTTACTAATTGTTCAAAAGACATTATGAGAAAGTTATAGTAACCTGGTTGTATTTGTGTCTACAAATTAAGAGGTTTGATTAGTTGATCTAATAAAAACAAATATTTGCTTTGAAAATACCCATTGTTAGACTAATTCATAATAAGTTCTTTGAACCTTAAATAGTTTTTATTTATCTAATATAACTATATGAGCAGAAGGTATTATAATTTACTAAATAATAAAGCTCTTATCGAATAGTCTGATCAGCTTTTTAGAGATCATATATTTCTTGAAATAGAAAATGAATGAACTCAAATCATGAAAAATTTTTAATACAAAAATTGAAAACTCAAATTTAAATATTTAGAATAAAGGCTGTTCTCTATACTGCAACTCTAATTAAGAGTCATTATATTAAACTTTTAAGAATTAACTTCAAAAACTTATGAATTTTCATCTGATCCATTAACCCAGGTTATAATCTGAGTCACTACCTAACTTGCCCAAATTGGTATTTTCTGATCTAGATAAGACCTCTAATATGAGAACTACCTCTAAACAACAAGTGCCATTCTCTGCAGTAAGTGATAACTTTGAAACTATTAGCAGGTAGTGTATAAGAACTAGTGCTTCTGCAAACTCAAACCAAATCAAACTTTAAATTAAATTTGAGTTTGATTTGAAGTTCAAATCAAACTCAAACCAAACTATTTTTTTAAATACTGTTTGATTTGAGTTTGAAATCAAACTTTAAAAAATGGTTTAGATTTGGTTTAAGTTTAATTTAAAAGTTTGCAAACATGTTTGGGTTGTATAATATTTTTTAATTGTTTTATAAAATAGTGTTTAATTATTTTAAAACTAATCCAGGTTTTTTATTAGTTTTGAACTATGAATCTAGCATAATCATTATGATCAGTTATATATAGAGTTGAAATTAATTACTTACTCTTTTTATTTTTTAGTAAATTTAAATTTTAAATTGTTTCGAATAACTACTTTTCTTAATGCAATAAAAATTTGTAATATAGTTTGTTAAGTTAGATAATAATTGTTTACTAAATTAATTTTGAATAAATGACACAATAATAATTTTTACATGTCAGGTTACAAGATATAGTTTAGTAAAATCTCAGATCAGACTTTAAACAATGATTATATAACTAATTGTGATAGTTATGCTTTAGAGACGAGAAATACTTCCACTATCAAATTGAAAATTTTTATTATACTAACATCAATTATTTCATTTATTCCATTTTATTTTGATATCATCAAAAAAAAAACTTTTTAGCAAATCAAAAATTTAATTTTCAAAATAATTTTTAATTTTCAAAAATTATTACAATTATTACACAATAAATAGCAAGATTTGATTGGCTATTATTTATTATTTTATTCATTTTATTCCATTCTATTCTTAATGAAGGTATTCACTATCTCTGTTATGCTTGTATTAGTTTTGAGATTATTGGATCTGAAAATATTATATAATATATCGGTTTAATCAAATTGCAAAGCTAAATCAATAATTCAATATATACATGCTAAATTCTCTATTTAAATTTATTAAAATTTAATATTAATAAGAATTATGATTTTCTCTATTTATAAATTAAAATATGATCAAATATTTATAATTTTTTTTTTTAATGATAACCACTTTATTACGTCTGAACAGTTAAGTACATTACAAAGTACAGCAGCCTAGTCTATATATTTCTATATATCCTGGGTCTCTCCCATGCGGTGTTGCAGTTCCTAGACTCAAATATTTATTATTACATCAAGTTTATATCAAATTGTATATAACTTTTAAACGTATCAAATAATAAGGTATATAAAATTTGCTTTAAAATTAATTTATCACTTTATATCGATTCTGAAATTTTATATATGTACGTATATATGTCTTTATTTTGTATAAAGTTTTAAATTTCCTGCACTGTATAGTACACTTATGATGATTTATAACTTGTGTATCCAAATTTAGCTACATTAGGATAAAATGCAGTGAGAATATTAATAACTTATTAGATAATTACAAATCTTAATTTCTATAGTCTTGCAAATAATAAATCTTTGTGCTATTTTTTTTTTTTTGAATCAAAAGCTTGGGTCAAAATCTTGATAATCAGAATCTTGATTATGCCTTTATGCCTTATCAGAATTTTAACCCAGACCCTTATTTTAGCATTTAAACAAGTTAATAACTAGAAATTTTCAAATCTTAAATTTATTTTAATAAAGAATACCCATATCAGATAATTACAAACTTTAATTTCTACAGTCTTGTAAATAAAAAACCTTCATGTTAATTTTTTTTTTTAAATCAGAGACTTGGGCCAAAATCCCAACAATCAGAATCTTGATTATGCCTTTATGCCTTATCAGGATTTTGACCCAGACCTTTATTTTAGCATATGAACAAGTTAATAACTAAAAATTTTTAAATCTTAAATTTATTATAATAAAGAATACCCATTTGCTTTAAAAGCAAAAATTCTTTAAATATTGATTAATTTATATTCATTCTTTTCATATTAAAAACTCAAATTAACAAGATAATAAAGTTCCAATATTAATTTATAAATAGTGCCTTTTTTAAAATCTTAAAAATAAAAATAAAATATATATTCTTTAAAAATTAGACTTAATCTTTTTACTTATAATATGCTAATCTCTGTCACTATTTGAAAAAAAGTAACAGGCTTCATAAAATACTCCTGTGTTAGCAGGGGTATTTCATGGGGCCCATTACTTTTTTTCAAATAGTGACAGAGATTAGTGCATTATAAGCAACTTCGTTAATCAGAGATTTTAAAGTCTGCCTTAGTGGCGGCATTATATAACTTTTGCCATTTCGCATTTCTGTAAAATTGGCAAAATTTAAACTCTGCTTTAGCAGAGTTTGAAACTTTGCCAAGTGGCAAAAGTGATGTGACCTATGTAATATAATGGTGACAAAAATTGTAATACTATGAAGATACCTAACTTCCTACTACTATAAAAGTACATATTTACCCATCTATTATAAAGACACTTATCTACCCACCTACCACATAGAAAACTATCTACCCACCCACTGTAAAGCCATCAAAATACTCACTCACCACACATTATAAAGACATCTACCTATCCACCAATCATAAGACACTTATCTATCTACCTACCCATTCACCGTAAAGATACCTATCTATCTATCTACCAGAATGCAAAGAAAAGCTATAAAGACAAAAAGAAAAAAGAAAATAACAAATAAAAAAATAACAAAGAAAACTAAAAGAATTAAAGAAAGAATTAAAGAGAGAAAATAGAAAGAGGAAATAAGTTAAAAAAAAAAAACCACTAATAATTCAAAGAAATATAATTTAAAAGGAAATAATTTAAATAAATAATTTAAATAAAAAAAGTAACGATAGTTAAAAAAATAAAAAGGTTAAAAATAACAAATGGTTTAAAAATAAAAAAATAAAAAATAAAAAGATAATTTAAAAAAAATGAAACTGATAATCTAAGGGTGTTCTCAAGCACCTTAATAAATGGGCAAAAAGCATCAGAAAATAAAATTTATTAAGCTAAAAATAGTTTAAATTAGTCAAGTGTGTTTATTATTAAGATAAATATGCATAATTGACAAAGCTTATTATATTAATATAACATTTTTATTAATAAAAAAGATTGAAATGAATATGTTATTTACTATAAATCAACAAACATTTTACAACAAACCTTCTTTATTTTATACCTGTCTTGAAAATTTTACAATTAATTGAGTTTGCAAAAAGACTGCACAAGTAACATTGCCATGGATTATTGATGAATTATTATTTTACTTCTCACACTAGACGTTTTTATGAATGATAAAAAAACCAGAAGAGTCAAAAACAATATGCTTTGTTGTTTAATACTTCAGAAGAGATAGAATCTGTATTCGAAGCTAAATTATCATTAGAAACAGTTTCTAAATTATTTGATGCCTTACAAAAAAAAAAAAAAAAAAATTATTAAATTATTATATTTCTGGGATATTGTTGTTGGAATAACATATTATAATTGAAGTCAGTAAACGAGCAACAGAGGCTGCTGAAGTTGATGCTTCATCAAAATATTTTTGATAATTCATAGTATTTGCTTTTTATTTAATGGTTGGTTTTGTTTTTTTTTTTTTTGTTTTTTTACTTTCATTTATTTTTAATTTTTATTTTTGACGAATAATAAAAGGACTACTCAAATGTTGATTGCAATATTTATTTCAATTAATTTTATTAAATGTACACCATTATGATTACTAATTAATCAATTAAAGAGAAAATTTAATTACATCATAAATTATATATTTGAATTCTCAATAAAAATTGTATATAAATATAATTTTGCTGGAGTGCTATTGGGATTACTTGCTAATAATATTGAAATGATGCTTGAGAGCACTTTAAAACAATAAATAAAAGCTAATATGTAAAAAAAAAAAAAAAAAAAAAAAAAAAAAAGATAATTTAAAAGAATATATTTCACTGGTCTAAGAATTTTTAGGGCTAGAGTGCAATTTTAGAATAAAGAAGAGGTTTAAATAATATAATACAGAGGGGTCCTAAATAATTTTACTTTTTTTTTTTTTTTTAATGTTAAGGAGACCTCTTTGGCCTGAAAGCTTTTATTAGGATTTGAAATGATGTTTTATATGCAATTACAATGATGGTACATCAAGCCACATATACACCTTTTGAGTGCCTAATTTAAGTAGTCTGCCTGAAGGTTCTACACTATCTGCTGTACCTGTACCCTAACTAGGGGGGTACCCATTTAAACCATCTAGTTACAACTGCTACCGGTTAACCACCTAACACCAGGTTTTCTCACCATTTATATATAGATTTTGGTATTACCCTGGCAAATGATTACTGACTACCTTAGAACTTATCAACCATTTCTGGCTAATCTATCCTCGAGGTAAACCTAACAGAGCAGTATATATCCCACACATATATTCACCTGCATGTTCCTATAACTTTTTTCTATTAATACATATTGGTCTGCCTTTCCATATTCATATCTCATGCCACCTTTTGGGGTGCTGCCATTCTACGGATATAACTCAAGCACCAACCTTTCTAACTAGACGCCCATTACATACTCCTTGCCCTTATTTGGTTCACAACAACCCTGATATCTACATTCAGACCATCTCTTTACCCAAATTCTTTATCGGTCCCTCCCTTACTTCCAGCTGGCAACTCGAAAGGGTCGGCCTGCCCAGGCTTTAGGTGCCTGAAAGACGCCCTCCTCTTGGTTCATACTTTCAGAGCATATGCTTTTTTCCTTTAGTGTGACAACCCGGCAGTTCGGCTAGTGTGTCCTCTGCCAGTGGACCTGGTCGCTCGGTTCTCTAATCTCAGGCCCCAGTTTGAATTCAGCTCTCCTGTGATACTGTCAAAGATCACTGCTACTCCTGAACAATTTTACTTAGACACTCTAACTTTAATTATTTAGTATTTTTTTGAGATATAGCACCCCAGTAAATTTTACCTCCGATGAGTATTAAAGTTGTTTTACTAAAAAATAAAAATATTTTTTAGAACAAGTTAAAAATCATGTACAATAATTTAAATCTAATAACTATATTTTAATATCTGTATCTGCTATACACAAAAAAAAATTATATATCAGCGCGTAAATTAATATTATAAGAATATTTTTCAAACCAAATTAAAAATCATGTACAATAATTCAAATCTAATAGCTACATCTCAATGTTTGTATCTAATGCACAAAAAAAAATATATATAATACAAAGTTAGTAAGTTAACATTATCCCTTAAACTGTAGACAATTCCAGGCAAATTTGCCTGGAAAATTGCTATAAATTTGCTTATGATTTACTTTTT
>CAJVPY010005635.1:0-11276 GCA_910591965.1 Dentiscutata erythropus
TTATTAATATTATTGATGTTGTTGAAAGCTTGAATTGCTGCTTGCTTTTTAGCTTCGTTTTTCTTTTTTCCTTCCCCAGTTCCATAAATCTTTCCATTAACTAGAACTTCATAAACAAACATAGTATTATCATGAATATGTAACCCGCTATTTTTCCATTTATATATGGGTTCTTCAAGTCCCTTTTTTTAATATTTGCAAATCGAGTTTAACTATATGCTCTAGCTCCGAAGGAATCTCATTATTGTCTTCAGTATCCTTTAAAATTTCAGCCCATTTATCGAGAAAAGGTGTTAAGAATGGTTTCATATAATCTCTAACTTTATCAAAATCGCAATTACAATCTAAATATATTGCACCAATATATGCTTTAAAAGTTTCACCGTGAATATTATCATTAATATGTCTATCCATTTCATTTCCTTTATCTAATATTAAATGTTTTTCTAATTTCAATTTTTTAAAAAATCCGGCCAAAGTTATTTTATCTAAAATTTTTTGCTTTAAATATACAAGTGTGTATATTTTACATCTTGGAATGCAACAAAAAAGATAATAAGATACTATATTATCGATTATAGAGCCTCCTAGAAAAGCCAATCTTTCATTGTTGTTTTCATTGTTGGAATGATTTGTTAAAGATTTCATTCGGAAATGTTTATTTTTAAATTTCCATTCTTTAACAGTATTATTTTTAGGTAAAACTTTAAAAAAGATGTATATGATAATAATTAAAATTATTAAAATTAATATTGTGCTAATATAATGGGCATAAAAATAACGGATAGTTTTTGTTGCTTCATATTTAACAAATGCCCAAAGTAATTTATTAACCTCTCCTTCTATATGATCAGCAATTTTTCTAATCATTTCGAAATTTTGTAACGGTAAAAGGTGTGTACATGAAAGTAATACTACAGGATTCACTATTTATTTATTTATTTATCTACCTAATTGGTTTGTACTCAAAACGTTTGCTCTCACAAATACTTTAATAGAAGAAATGATAGGACATGTGCATTTTAGTACAGTACTTAAATTTCAATGTTGATCGTGATGCGCTATTATCACAATGTTAGAATTAGAGTTGCAGGTGAAACTAATTAATCTATAACTCTAGTTTTACCATCGGTGCACCAGTTTCACCAGTTTCACCTGGTGCACCATCGGTGCACCATTGAAGATTAGTTTCACCTGCAACTCTAGTTAGAATTAAGGGTGAAGATTTTAAGTGTAGTTATTTTAGTTTTGTTCCCGCTTACAATATATTATTTTTTTTTTCTTCCGCTGCTTGCAAATATATATGCCGGTAGCAAGCGGTATCAAGTCATCATTATTCCTAGTAAAAATTGTCTCCTATAATTTAAATTTTTTTTTTTCACGCGTATTATTTTTCTTCACTTGATTTCATTAAATTAATTTAACTTTTACTCGCATTTAAATCATAACATTTTCATTCAAGTTATTATAAATGAAACATTTCTTTTAAATAGACGCGAATTAAAAAATTTATAATTAGTTTTATTATTATTAATTTTTTTAATATTCAAGCTTAGCTCAACTTAAGAAACAATCAAAGAGATGTATTATAATTATGATAAAACTCTTCCGTCCCTAATGTTTCTATAAATCCTGCTAGATAATTCTCTATTCTTTTTTGTTACGAAATATGTTGCATCCCCTTTTCTACCTGCTCTAGCAGTTCTACCCACTCTATGTAAAAAATTTACAACCGTGGTTGGAAAGTCATAAAGAATTACATGATTCACAAAAGTTGTATCAATTCCTCTAGAAGCAAGATCTGTACAAACTAAAATTTTTGCATTAGGTTCCTGGTTACGAAATGCTTCAAGTTTTTTGTTACGTTCATTTATATTTCCAAATAGTCCAATTACAGGAAGTTTTTTCGTTTTTAAAAAAGCTTCTAATGCATGAGCACTCACACGAGTATTACAAAATATCATTGTGCTAAGCTCATTCGTATTATGTTTTTTTAAAACTTCTAAAATTGCTGCACTCTTGTTATAATTATAATCTTTCATATCAATGAAATTATGTTTAAGATTAGGTAATACTTTATGAAGTGAATGACTAGTTATGCTTTTAATATTAGGAAATTCTTGATTAAGCATTTCATTCACTGTTTTAGGTAATGTTGCAGATACAATAATGATTTGGTATGGTCTTTTTTGATTTTTTCCAGAATTTTTCATATTGGTAACAATCTTTTGAACTTCTTCTCCAAATCCTTTACCAAACATCGTATCTGCTTCGTCAATAACAAGGTATTTTGTATCTGCCATACTAATATATCCCTGTTCAACGTATTCTAAAAGTCCTGCTGGCGTTGCAATTACAATGTCAACCGGCATCTCTAGAGTTTTCTTGATAAATCTACGTTCCTTATTAGATGTTATTGCAATTGCTCGAAATTTTGCATAATGAGACATAAGTTTTGCCACTGATAATATTTGATCAACAAGTTCCCTTGATGGTAAGAGGACAATGGCTCGAGGACGATTGAATCTCCTAGCCGTTGATTTTACTACTGTTTTAAGTTGTAATTCCTGTTCTAATTCCTTCTGAAATACATCAACGTATTGTTGTTTTTCTTCATCAATTGGGATCTTAAGCATTCCTGCATTAATATCTTCTCTTGTATAGGCTGTTGAATTTGCTTCTTCATCTTTTAATTTATTCACAATCGGTAGTAAATATGCCAATGTTTTTCCAGATCCTGTTTCTGCCGCACATAATATATGCTCATTGTCCGTTTTTAAAATTTCAGGAATTGTTAATGCTTGAATTTCTGTTGGTAAGAAAGGTTCAACATCTTTCAATGCACCCTGTCTCAATGCATTATATACTTCTTCACGTAATTTTAATGATTCAAATGTTAAGTCTGTTAAACAAATTTCTGATTTAGATGATTTAAATCTTTTCTTTAAATTTATTAGTTCCGTCGGTTGTTCGGTAAGCGTCGTTTCTTGTGTTCTGTTATTAAGTAAGATAAATGAAATATTTTGACATATTAAATTAGTATCGAATATGACAAACTTATTTCTATTAAAAATTTATGTTCAATTTGGAATAATGATAATGACCAAGGCTATAATGTGGCTTATCAAAATTCGAGGATTTTCGCACTGTTTGCAGTGTTTAAAATTTGATGTTCTCAGTGTTCTCTGAAAACACTATACAATTTTTGAGAACATTAAAAAAAATAATAATAATAATTTTCTTTATTTTCGTCTGAATAGTATAGCAAGAAATTGTATGTGATGAATTGAGATACGAATTGAGATATTTCGTGGTTTAATGATCAGATTTAAAGATTTTTATACCATTCGATTCCTTTATGTGAGAGGGATAGAATGGTATAAGCATCTCTCAAAACAGATCACTGGATCACGATTCCATGTCTACCTTATGTTTGTTTGACGTTTAGTATCTTTAGTATCTGCAGATAGTTCTCGTGATTTGTTTAATTTGTTTGGTAATTTAACATCACTTTCAATTTTCATTAATCTGAATTTTGCAGGAATGAAACCACGCGTATTTTTTGATACTGGAGTCGGTTTATTCTTAAAATTGCTTTTAGTTTTTTTTTGGACAAGGCCCTGTCCTAGGGTGATTTTTTTTTGACTTGTAGCCCGTGTTTTTAACGGCCATTTCTTGAGAGCTGAAACAGAGTGGCATATGGGTGTTGCTGATAAGAATCGAACAAATAAAGAACGACGTAGTATCTTTAGAGTGCTAGTATTTAGGGACCTCTGCATTATGCGATACGATTGTCCCAAATTATGCGATCAATGAACATCCAGGATTTTTTGCAGATATAGTCGTGGCGCAAAAAATTCGGAGGTCCCGTGATTTCTACCCAATCTGATTGTAAGATCAATGTGTAGCATACAGATCAGAAAAAAATTATTTGATATAGAAATCATTAAAGCTTCAACACAAAAGTCGTGTATTAAGTGTATTAAAACAAATATCAATGTTTAGACAAAGATTAGGATAGCATCATCGTTAGATTCTGCCAATTTTTTGTATAATGATGAGATAAATTACCTCAACAATAATTATAAATTCTTCCATTTGAGAAAAAATCTCTACAACTCGTATATGTAAAATCATTTGTCTGCTTTCTCCTTCCCGATTGGATTAAAGAATATAATTAAACGTTATTATACAATCGTAAGAGTTTTAGGCTTATAGGATAATCATGTCATTACCATAGGACGTAACCAGTGACGTAAATCTTTCTGCGCCTATCAGCTAGGGTTTACTAATTTCCCATTGGTTGATCATTCTAAATAAATCATTTAAAATTTTTTTTCGTATTTAAATTTTTTTCGTGTTTTTTTTTTCGTATTTAATTTTTATTCGTTTTTTTCGTATTTAACAGGTAATGGTTTTTCTTAATTTCTTTTCGTATTTAACAGTTAATTTTTTTTCTCATATTAACAGTTAATTTTTTTTTCGTATTTCGTACAACTTAATCTAAGTCCCCGGGCTAAGAAAAAAATCTTCACTATAGTTTACTTCAACTATATCGAGTTGAAGTTTAATAATTTTGGAATTCAATAATTCTTCGCTATATCGAATCTTTAGAGTTTTCTATAACGAGAATGAGTTGTATTTAGTTTTTTTTTTTCGTATTTATTTTTTCATATTTAAATTTATTTTTTCGGTTTTTATTTTTTTTCAGTTTTAGTTTTTGAATATTACTAACCATAACCATCACCAGCGTAATTATATTATATAAAAAAAAAATAAAAAAAAAATCTCAAAATTGCACCCTAACCCTAAAAATATCTATGGGTGGTGACAATCACCACCGGTTATTTGTAGTAAAACTCTTTAAAGAATTAAATTATTTTTGCTAACAAAAAAAAAAGTACATGTAATGAACTTGAAATATCTTGGTATTTATATTCAAAGCGAAGCAAAAAGTTGCATTTTGTAATATACTGTAGTCTATCTGACATTTGACAAATAACGTTGTAGGAATTATATGATAATTCTCGTTATAGTTGTAGTAAACTTTTGTAGAATCAATTATATCTTGAAATTTTGAAAGCTAATAAGAAAAACTTTGAATTCTCAAGAAAATAAAGAAATTTTTGAACAAAATTTTTAAGTTTGCATGAGTCTCTAATTCTCAAGAAAATAAAAAAATTGTTGAACTTAAATTTTGAATATTCGAATAATTTAAATATTTGAGGTGCTTTTTGGGGGATTTACAAATAAGGGCCCGGAAAGTGAAAATAATTACAAATACGGGCCCAAATTAAAAATAATTACATATAAGGGCCTAATTTTTTAAAAATAATTATATAAGGGCCTAAATCTATTGATGGCTGAAGAAAACGGATCGCAGGCTTATAACGATAGCAAAATCGCGATTATAGGATTATCGATATATTGATTTTTAGACAAAAGGATAAATGAAGTGCTAGTTATAATCATTTTTGCGTTAAACTAACACAATTATTCATAAGATGAAGTTTCAACAGAATAGCTCAACGGACATCTTTTATATTAGTAAATGTCATGCCAATTCGCAATGTTTTACTTGACATCATAGTGGCTTGTTATAACAATAAGCATTTCATAAAAATCATTAAATTTTTCTTTTCTTATTTATAATTACTAATTTACAATCGATCGTTACATTTTTTATGCAATGCTTACGTTTCTTATACTAATAAAGATCAAGCCACAGGCGTGAATAGCGTCGCGGTTATTTTGGGTAGAGGTTGGATCCAATATTCGGTTACACAAAATTCATGGGTTTGTAATTGATAATTGATTCATGAATATTTGCGTGAATATCTGTTGTGAATATTCATGAGTACAATAATAGATGGGTATCTATTCAAAATCCAGAGATTCATTCAATGCTATTCGTAAACATCAAAACCCACGAATATTTACTAAATAGCCATAATGGATATTCAAAGGATCTAACCTCTAATTTTGGGCCCTTATATGTAATGTTTTTTAAAAATTATGCCCTTTTATGTAATTATTTTAAATTTGGGTCCGTATTTGTGATTATTTTCACTTTCTGGGCCCTTATTTAATTTCCCTTTTTTTTTCTCGATCTCGATATGATCTTCCCATAAAAATTTTACTGTCACGTGATCGTGCCAAAAACCTTTAAGTTCGTTTAGCAAAATTTTGAGAAATACTGTCGGTCATCACGTGACAGTAGAATTTTTCTGGGTAGTTTTCGATATGCTAAAGGTAGCGTGATTTACTTTATCCAATTGCGCGACGTAGTTGCGCTTAAACCAGGAACGTAGCATATAAGTTTTCTAATAGTTTTATTTAAAAAAAAAATTTATATACAACAAAATGTTTGTTTCTATTTTTTTTTTGATAGAAAAATGGTTATTTCACCCAAAGAGTTGCCAAATAGTTGATCACTATATTATACAATATTATATAAATCAAAATTAAATTGCTTATGTTTATTTATATATTAGTTTATTTATCGGAAAAATTAATTTTTATGTACATAGCTTAAAAACTTTCGGAAACTATTAATCGAATTGATGGAACTTTTTTTTGAAAACTTGTCTAGTGATACAAACTTTACATTTGTGAATTTGACAAATTTGCCCCTAAATTGTCTCCAGCTTGCTTAATTAAATGAAGCTCTTAAGCTATATTTATTTAAAGAATCATGAAAACATGAGCACCCAATGTTAAAATTTGGATTATACGAAAGGTTTCGATTATATCCTATTGACTTTTATTTATTAATTAATGTTTATTTTTCCTTTGGCTAGCATAGATTTTCAAGATTCAATTAAAAGACTCAATACTCAAAAGTTATATCTTTGGGATTATTATTGAAGAAAAAGTTACAAAAAATTTATTTAATTAATTAAGCTAAAATTTCGATAAGAAATTATGTTATCATTATTGTTACTGATTTAAAGTCACCAAGTTTATTTTCAAGCGGTATTGAAAATAATACGTGTCAATTGAAAATTGGCAAATTTTATGACTGACGCAAAACATCACAAACATAATTTACACATCTATATATACATGCACATATATTCATGTGACATAAATTTTATTATGTATTACATTTTATATATGTTCAACCATCATCCAATCATATTCCAGACAATTGCCATTCTAGTTGTCTGTAAACCGTAATTTGCATTGGTATTAGAGTGGACGGGGAAATGTGATATGCATATATAACATGTTTTTCATGAATCATATATGCATGCAGTACGTATGTACGTATATGGATTTCATTCAAATTCTTCGCCAAAAGAAGGCGTTAATATTTATTTTAATAAATCAAAACTATCCAAAATTAGTTTTGCCTTTAGCATTAGTACCTAAAATTAGTTTCGCCTTTTAGCAATTAGAATCCAAAATTAGTTTCGCCATTTAGTATTAGAATCTGAAATTAGTTTCACTCTTAGAAAAAATTATCAATATAATCATTAGAAGACCAAAGTTCTTTGGAATAGTTTTGCTCTTAGAAAAATTAACAATGTAAAATAGAAATTAATTTACTCTTTGTACAACAATATAAGTTTTAAAAATTGTTAGTTAATAAAGTTCAAAAAAAAATTTGCAAATTCGTTTTTTCAATTTTTGCTTTTCAAAAATAATTACACCCAACGACCATGTTAATGAAAACAAAGAGTACAAAAAAAACTTTTATGTTGAAGGTGAAAGTTTATATTATACCTTCTGCAAATGCATCATAAATTATAAAAATAAATTTTTACTTGATCAACATCTAAAAACCAAGAAGCATAAAACAAACGAACATAAAGCCAAAAGAAATCTACAAGAAACTAATAAACCAGCTCCTAACCTTAATACTTGTCGAGAAGAATGGGATGCAATTAATATAGATTTAATTCATGCTTTAACTCGATCTAATATTCCACTTGAGAAAGTCGATAAGCTTAAACTATTCTTTTTGAAGTACTGTAAGAATGGTAAGCTATTTGTTAATAAAGATTCGAATTTGTTGATTAAATATTAATTAATAATTATTTGTATGTATAATAGGTGGTTCTATCGTTGAATCTACTCAATTGCGTGGCAGATATTTGCCCATTGCATTTAATTCAGAAATCGAGAATTTAAAACAACTTTTAGTTAAAAAACGAATTTCTATTACTATCGACGAATCACCTGACGTTTGCGGAAGGGCTGCTGTAAATATATTATTTAGTTTTTATAATACAACCAAACTAGTTAAAACCAAGCATTTGGATATTGTTAATAGTTCTACTATCGTGCAATTAGTAATGAAAACTCTCCAATTTTATAATATTTCATTTGAAAATATTCTTTTCTTTATTTCAGACAATGCTTTTTATATGTTAAAAGCATTTAGAATTTTATTTCCTTTAATAACCCAAATGAAATATAATCATTGTTTGGTACATATATTAAATTTGGTGGGTGAAACATGGGTGGGTCATAAAAATTTCAAATTATTAGATGACGTAGTAATGCAAATTAAAGCCTCTTTCACGCATAATAATGCATTGCCAAAAAATTTTGGGAATAATTAAAGAACATTAAACTTTTTCTTTCTTTGAACTCCTCCCTCAATTTGGTATTTGCTGGCTGGGGAGAGCAAAAAAGTTAATATGCCCCGAATACTCACTCTGGACCCGTAAAAACAATCCGAGCCCAAAACCAAACGGCAGTTGCTCGAAATTTCTCCGTTCAGTGCGAACCAAATGAAAGCCGCAATGCAAACGAAGATGAATTTCCTTTTTAAATTCACAAAATCTTGGACCTTATTCCCGTTTTCTGTTAAAACAAGATAGAACTCTTGGTTCAATTTTGTTTTTTGGATCGACAAATATATTCCTCAACTAAAGGATTTTTATTTAAATGAAGAGCTTATTAGTAATAGCAATGAAAGCAAGGCAGTGCAAAAATTAATATCTATTTTTAAAGATCCTGTTCTTGTATCTGAATTTGAAATTTTATCTGCATTTATCACGTTTAATACACAAAGGTAATAATATGTGACAGGTTTTTTTTATCTAAAAAAAAAATTATTAATATATTTATTTTATTTGTAACATATAGCCTTTTTAATATGTTGAAATTTTTAAAAATTCGCAACAAACCTGTGGCACCTTCTGTGTTAAATTATTTAACACAACTCGAAGCACAACTTAAATCTGGTACTGTTAATCCATCTTTAAATGATAAAATATTAACTATATTTAATATATCGTATATAGATTCTTCATGATATATAGTTGGGTTTCGAGAAGCATATCAGCCAGCATTAAATAAGTTTAAAAAATACATTGATCAACATCCTTCTTTACCTTTATTTAAGACAATTCAGTGTTTTGATTCCCAGTATTTTCATTCACAACAAAGTCGACAAAATATTAATTTGTACAAATGTATTCCCAAGCTTGAAAATCCAAATAATGTCATTATACGTGAGTGGGGAGTTTATTGTAAAATGGATGAAGCTTTTACCTATAATAATGATTTTAATTTAGATTCTTATTGGAAGGAAAAAGCTACACAACTTCCTAATTTGTCGCAAATAGCTTTGGTTTATATTTGGCTTTCTGTTTTGGGAGTCAACGTTGAGCGAAGCTTCTCTGTATATAAAAATATTCTTACAGATAGAAGACAAGCTCTTTCAGAAAATTCAATCAGTATTTTGAATTTTATGTATTTTAATAAAATCGAATAATTTTTAGATTAATAAATTCCAAGCAAATGTTATATCGGACAAGAGGAAATAAAAATATTGATAATTACATTAATATGTAATCTTGACATAATTTTGACATCAATATGACGTACTTTTAACATAGGTCGAAGCCAAATAAATTAATTATAAGTTAAGAAATAAACTTATGTAATTTCTTCCAAATATGGCTAACTTTCCTATAATGCACTAGATATTTTGGAAGAAAAAAGAGTAAACATATAAAATTTAAATATTTATGGCTTGTAAAGGCATTCGTTCTTGTAAATTTAATATACATATGTGCACATATATTCACATATGATTCGCGAAAAACATGTCACATATGCACATATATGCACATCACATTTCCCCGTCCACTCTAATTGGTATATCATGCGTCCAATCAGAACGGGGGAATTAGGGTACACAGTACTATATATTTTTTTTTCGGATTGCCTACAAACCATTATCATAAATTGCAATACTGGGCGAATTGTCGAATCGATAATTTGACAAATGATTGGCCGCTTTGCGGCACGCAGATTACCGTCATTCAGAGACACGAAAAATTTTGAAAATAAAATTTTCCAAACTTTTCCAATATTTGCACAACTGGCAGTGACCTTATTTTTAGGTTTAGGGTTAGGTAAATTTTAGTTAGGGAATAGTTTTGAGGTTCTGAACATTTTACTTAGAATCTCCGACTTTAATAGTTACTAAAATACTTTACAATGTCTGATATAGTATCTATAAATAAAAATATTTTTATTGATCCAAAATCGCCTTTTGATTACATGGAATAATGCGACAATAGCCGATTTTACTGCAGAAGAATATGCGAAAAATACGGAAATCCAATTTTGATTAAAATAGGTGACGTATTTGTTTTCAAATAAGATCGCATCAATTTTTATTTCGTTCCGATAGATTTGAATTAACGACCGGGAAAGTTGGATTAGTCAATTATAGATGACCCCATCCATTTGGTACAGAGGTGTAACTAATAGACGTTTACTAACTAATTATATTTGTTAATTGGTATTCATCACACCTGTGGCAAGATTTTGAAATTTTCTACGTATTCGATCAAATAAAGGCACGAATGTTAGTAATAAAACATACCGTTAAAGCATATATTTTTGAAACTATTTTCTTTTTCTTTTTTTTTTGTAACTTTATATTACACTTATCTGAAGTTACTATATAAATTATGGCATAATATGCAGCATAATTTTAAAAAATTTATCACGTAGTTCGCATAAACCGAATTGCAAGGCAGGCAGAATTTGGGTCTGTTGCAGCAGAAAATGAGGATCTCTAGCTATGGGGCGCCAGGTCTACAGACCAGGATTACTAGTCATGTGACATGGCTTAAATTACAAGTTAATTTCGTAATGACGCAAAAATCAAAATTTCCAAATTTTTGCTGATACCATGCTTAGAGATGGGCTAAATTGATATACGTATAATTTTAAAAGAAAGTTTAAATATGTTAAACGTTAAATAAAAATTGTACAATAATTATTAATTGTATAATTATTGCATC
>CAJVPY010005636.1:0-11275 GCA_910591965.1 Dentiscutata erythropus
AAATTTTCGACGCGTAGATATAATTTTTCCCTTTCTTTCAAAATTGGTTGGACGAAAATAGAACAAAAGCCTTCAAAATGGGATATTATAGAATTTTTAGAGCAATGCGACCTTGAGCCGTACGGCAAAAAAGTGGATCTCGTGGTGAGCAAAAAAGAGAAAAGAAAAGGCAGAAGAACTTCTCAGAAGATAAGTAAATTTTTTTATCAAATATGCAAGTGAAAAATAGTGGCGTGACAAGGACCCATGATTCGTTCCCGGTGCTTGATCATTCAAGGCCATTCGCGTGGCTATTCGCGTAAATCGCGGCCGCCGAGCCACAAAATCAGTGTTGGAGCACAGGCGACCCATGATTCGCTCCCGGTGGCCTGATGTTCAAGACCATTCGCGTGGCTATTCACGTAAATCGCGGCCGTTGATCCGGCACTGATCCTACGAGGGCACAGGAGACCCACGATTCGCTCCCGGTGTCCTGATGTTCAAGACCATTCGCGTGGCTATTCGCGTAAATCGCGGCCGTTGACCTTGTAGGGTTGAAAAGCAATGGAAAACATGATTTGTTCGTTAAGAATATTATTAATTTGAACCTTGTTTGCAAAAGGAAAATAAACCTAACCAACAACGCGTCAAAGATTGGGAAAAAACACGTAAATCAAGTAATGGTTCCTCGATTCATATCCACAACATCCACAATTCGACATTATCAGGAAACTCTCTTATCGTTGCTGGGAACACTTCAATTACTAAAGCTACTACTAAACGCAAGCGAGAGGGCCTTAGAGAGGGGAAGGTAGTATCTTATGCCGAAAGCTTAACAGAAGTTTCGATTCCAATATTAAATAGTATTAATTATTATTTAATTATTATTTAAATTTAGGAAACTAATATGAACAACATTTCAGAATTATATTTCGTTAACCTTATATTAGTATTTACAGTATATACTATGTTATTGTTTTTTATACAGTATTTTTATAATTAATATACAGTAATAAATAAGTATATACAAATTGTACTTCTAGTTTAGCTAGTCATTATCAGTTATCTACAATATAAAAAGCACAATTAAAAAAATAATAGTTATGGCGCTTAGTGTCCAAATTACAAGAAACTATTTGGCGAATGGATAACAAAATTATTCATCAAAAATTTTTGCCAAATAATATTATTCGGAGAAAATTTGTTAGACAATTCGGTCACAATAGCTAAATAGCATCTAAAAGGTCTGACAAATAATGCAATTATTGGTCACTTACGCGTATTATCGTTATCCTTTTGAAATTCTTATACCTGATACTGTATATTATACGTAATAACATTAGACTGATTTCTAATTTATATACTAATATATATATTACGTATCATCTATAAAAGTATATAACTGCATGTATATATAGTATATAAATACTTAAGAATTTGTGCATTAGAGTTATCTGCTGATGTCCCGGCTCGAGCTGTATTGTAAGTCATGATTTTCTATGCGTCAATAATTTTTATGCTTTATCTAGGGTTGTTAATGGAGAGTTATAGTGGCATCCAAACTATTGGTGCCGAGATAACGTTTTATCGACACTATGTCCTAGGTTTTATCACACGATAGAACTGATTTTAATATATAAAACTGATAAAATAAAAACGATAGTTATAACTATAGTTAAATATATTAACAATAATATTCGATACGTTGTGATTTTTTTTCTTTTGTTCACATATGGAACAAGATATAGTGATTCTGGCCGAGCATAATTTTTCGGCTATGACTAAGCCGATAAATTTTAGTTCTTTGATCTGGAATTTTCAAAAATGTTTGGATTTTCTATGTCGGAAATTTTCGTATTGACTACTGTATACCAAACCGATCAGCCGATTTTTTTCAGTTTCGGCCAAAATCACTAACAAGATATTATTCATTAATTCTGTTAATTAAAATAATTGAACTACCGCTGTTATCAAATTACGTAAAAAGTCAAGCTTATAAAACGTCAAAACAAATGGTTTATATTATTTCAATATTTCAAATAGTGTTGATAATAATTCAATGACTAGCAGCTGTTCAGTTTCTTCGATTAATAAAAAAAAAACTATTCTGGTGGTCGGCCCTGAGCAAAAATATGGATATTCCGGTTGATTTATCTTCGGAAGCTAATATATTTAACACAAATAACATATTCAACGATCAAGAGTCTTCCATTATGAATCAAAATTCACCTATTTCTTTTTTTATAATCTCGAAGACATAGCAGACCTTACTTTTCTTTTAATTTTAATAATACAGAATCGTATTATGAAAATTTTAAACCACAATCTAAACCGACATCAAGCGAAGTTCATAGAAATTCGGACTTTGCGAGATCTTAGGGATTAAGAACGATAATAATTAGCTTTTACAATAAACGCTAAATACTCATATTAATTAAATATAATATAGGTTTGTTTATTGATAGTTTTCACAGCTTTCCCACTTTAATCGGTCTATATTTTGATAGTTTTCACGTTTTTTAACCTAACGCTATATGATTTTACAATATGAAATGTCAAAAAACGAATAGTAAATGACGCATTCCATAGTCAAAATACTCTAATTTCATAAATTCTCCGCAATGTTTGGGTTTAGGTCAAATCCTGACAATAAGAATTCCGCCAGGGTGAAAATCCCAATAAAGTTAGCCAGGGTCGGGCCAATTTTTGACCTGTGACCTGCCAAGAAGCTAACTCAATCTGACCCGGGTACTCTAATAGGAACCGGATAATACTAATTTAGATACGAGTTGAGTTAATAAATTTTTTAATTTGACCAGAATTTAGAAAAGTTTGGGCCAAAAAAAAAAATTCAAATTTAATAAAAACATGTCCGGTTTTAGTAATTGTACCCTTTTTGGAATTTTCTGGAGTCCTGCTAGTACAGTATATGTAAAATTTATACAAACTTTCAGTTCCCATGGGTACTAGGAAAAAAACACTAGCTAGTTATATCTATATAAAAATAAATTAATTTACTTTGGCTATTTTTCAAAAATGACTAAGGTAATCAGTGTTCGATATACTAAGTAAAAATGTTCAGCAGGTCAGAAAACACTCCCCAAACCCCTAGTTTAAGCTTTAAAATCCATTTCTAGCTTTAATATTTAAGTTGAAATTTTTTTTAAAATTTCACATAGATTTATATAAATAGCTATGTAAATCTACATTGTGTTTATAAAGCTACATAAAAATTTTACATAACTCTACATAAAAATTCTACGTAACTCTACATAAAAACAACTTCATGATGTAGTTATTGAGAAATCATCGCTAGAACTTTCGAATTTCTTAATAGCTGTTTCCTTTTAAGAAAATTGTATTACCGGCACGAACAAGTAAAGCCGGACTAAAGGATGTCGTGAGATGATGTTATGGTGGATAAACCCTTGCATGTGTACGTCAATGGGACGGAAGTTATGTCAATGACCTTTAATAATATCCCGCACTTTTAAAGGAAATGGTTTGCATGTATATAAGTTCCTTGAATTTACCTTGCTTGTGCCTGCAGGTTATTTTTGAGCAGATTCCTTTATAATAAAGATCTCTGTGAAGATTTTAATTCTTGAATTATGTTATTCGATTGTATTGCATCGCACGTTTATTTGATTTCTCATATTGAATTATAATTACTTATTGGGCATCTGCTATTCCGATTATTGAATACACATATATCTTATTCTTGTTTTATTTTTACGTATTCGCATCCCGGACTATTTTAGCGCTTGTCTGTCCTTCTTGGATAGATGGTAACACCAGTACTGCACGATATAAAATATTCGGATAAACAACATCCTTTTCGGATAAAATTTGCTACAAGAAGGTGCAGCTCAAACTATTACATCAAAATAAACATGCAGATAACTAGAAATTTCTTATGTGTATCAAAAAAATGTCTAAAAGAACTTCTTTGCGCCAATACAGTATTGTATAAAAATAGGAACCGTGAAGGTAATGCAATATCGATATAATATTGTTTTTTTTTTATTATATATAATAGTAGAACTAATGCATTTCGAAGTTGCATTCAGAAGTTCTCACTGCATTTGAGAAAAAAAAGCATTGATTAACAAAATGACTAAACATTGTTAGTGCGAATTTAATGCACCTAAAAGCGAGTAAATTTTTGTTTTGTTTTTTATCTGTAAATAGTATGCTAAATATGCATAATGTTATGTGCTGATAAATGAATAATAGATTACATATGCACTTACGCAAGTGGCTAGTAAATTATTCATAGGTTGAATGAGAGATATTATGTACAGTTAGATACATATCTAAGATGCACTTTTATGCACCTGATTAAATTTTATACTTGTATGGAAAACGTTTCTAATTGCATCATAAATTACAGAATTAACAACCTAAAATATATCGCGGATTAAATCAATTTTAGTACATCTACACTAGAAGCATTTTTTATACTCATCCGCTGAATTCCGTAAATAACCAATATTAATGTATCGTAATAAGAGACATTATAATATGTATAGTATGCTAAAAATAAATCCACTAACAATGAACTTATATGAATCAGGATGGATATAATTAGAAATTCTTAAATGAGTGACTTTGGGGCTGATTAGAAGTATACATTTAAAAAAAGTTTTACGTATATGCATAGGATGTCATATGCTCGGTTATATTCCAGCGTATCGTTCAGGTACTTCCATCTCGATCAGATCGCACAATTTATTTCTTATTATTAACCGAACCTTAATCAACTACCTAAAAAAATCTTCGGCCTAAAATATTAATTACATATGATTATCGACTAAGTATATATCAGCCATTAGAATTTATATGGAATTTAATATTATGCACGACAATATAAACATATTACACGACTCCTACACAAATAGAATCTCACACTACTAATTACCGCGCAATGATTTAACACGGTTTTTAGTATAAATAGATATCGATTGATATATTTTCTGACAACTTTTATGTTAAAAGTTTTTCAAAAAAATTTCATATTTACAAAAAAATAAACTCGTATCTAATTTTACAAATATAATATAATTACCTTTTAAGCACTATAAATACTGATCTTTCTATGCCCAAGTAATCGTTATTATTCCTTTCTCAATATATATTTAAATATATTTTTTCTATTCCTGACAAAACTAGAATATGGATTATTCTATACAATATCGAAAACGAGACTATCTACTTTGGTCATATCGAAGAATAGTTAGAAATAAATTTATAGCAGAAATTTTATTATTATTGTTTTTAATATCGATAATATTTCTTTATTTAAATAGTTCTTTTATAAAATCAGCTTCCTCTCAAGTTCAAGAAATCAATTATAATAATGGCAATATTATATTTTTTATTGATGGTGATCAACATGCAACCGGTTTACAACCTATTTATTGTAATTTGTATAGAAAAGCAAAAGCTGAAAATGTATCTACACACGTAATAATTACTGATCGTGGAATAAGCGGTAGAGAATTAAGAAAGTCTAATTCACTATTACCGAATTGTGATGTAGCTGTATATGATTTAGAACTTCAAAAAGATGAAAATGTCTTCATTTCAGTTATTAAAGATATAAGTAGTGCGATTGATCAAATTAGGCCGGATGTCTTTATTTATATAAATGATCCTAAAAATGAAGCAGTACGCGGTGTTGATGCTGCACTAATGGCTGCTTCTCAAACAAATAATATCATTACTAAGATTGCATTACCGATTGAAGATGTGCAATATATGATGTGGTTAACTGATTTAAATATAGAGGCGCTTAAAAGTATGTATTATTTTTTTTTAATAGCTCTAATTTTTTGTTCATTTCTTTCTGTTCTTTATCTCTTACCCTTTATGTTTATCCCATATATAGACTGGAACACTCCAAAAATTCAAATACAATTAATTACTCAAGATCGTCCTGTATCCCTAACACGCCTTGTACAATCTCTCAATTCATCTATTTATTTTGGTGACAATGTAGATCTCACTATAAACATAGATAAAAGTGCCGATCCTGTTACTGTTAAATATTGTCAAACGCTTGAATGGCCTTTTGGTCAAACAAATATTCGATACCGTATAAAACAAGGTGGTTTGATTACTGCTATAGTGGAATCTTATTATCCTATTACCAATGATGAATACGCCATAATTTTAGAAGATGATATTGAAGTTTCTCCATTCTACTATATATGGTCAAAATATACAACCTTAAAATATAGATATGGAACTGATCGAAGTTTAACCAGTAGATTGTATGGTGTCAGTCTTTACGATACAAAACTCAATGAATTTAATATAACTACTGGTCGTATACCGTTTAACCCTGCTAAAGCTTTAGCAAATACAAAATATCCTAATCAATCTCCATATCTTATTCAAGCTCCTTGTAGTTGGGGTGCTTTATTTTTCCCTGAAATATGGCGTGAATTTCATGATTTTTTGAAAGCTAGATTAACAGATATTGCTGGTCCTAATTTACAACAAATAGAAATTCCAGAAAGTAGATCAAATGCGTGGACAAGTTCTTGGAAACGTTTCTTTATAGAACTTATATATCTTCGTGGCTATTTGATGCTTTATCCTAATTATAAAAATTCTATCAGCTTTACCACTAATCATGCTGAGATCGGTGTTCACTTTGGTGTCAAAAAAAATGAAAAGAAATTATGGCTCCTTCCATTAATGAAAGAAGATATTCTATTGGAAGGGATGCCTGACGGTCATTTACCTGATTTCGAGGATTTACCAACTATGGATCTTTGGGGAAATATTGTGCCTCAAAATGAATTAATTCGACGTGGACGTTCATTACACTCGAAAATTTCGATTTGTCCTCCAAACAATATTGATGAACTCACTTATGATCCTCAAGACCTATTATGTGTGGATAATTCAACCTTTTCCGATGATGTAAATACATTAAACTAAACAGATGAGAAGGAAAATTCTGCTAAAAAACCAAGAATAGAAAACAATATAGAATCTCCTATAGATCAAAAAGTTTCTTTATGAATTTTTTTTTTGTTTTTTTGAGAAATGGAATGGTTAAGATAATTTTTAATAATCAAATTACTGTATTAATAAAATCTAAATAAACAACAAACTTTCATACTAGTCAATAAACTAATTAATATACTAGTTGATATACTAGTTAAAAGATATTTTCTTTTAATATTCGTCTTTATTTTAAAAGTAA
This sequence comes from Dentiscutata erythropus, assembly GCA_910591965.1. Classification (NCBI taxonomy): domain Eukaryota; kingdom Fungi; phylum Glomeromycota; class Glomeromycetes; order Diversisporales; family Gigasporaceae; genus Dentiscutata; species Dentiscutata erythropus. The sequence goes on from CAJVPY010005636.1 coordinate 7,199, forward strand.
ATATAAAAACTCAATATTTTTTAACATTTATTTAAAGTTAATTTTTACTTAAATTTAGATTATTAAAGTAATTATTTTAGATTAATATACACATTTTTTTAAAATCTCAGGTTTTGTATCAGTTTTGAGAGGTTATCGGATTTGAAAAAACATAACAAACTATTAGATTTATATAACGGGAACGAACTTGGTAGATTAATTTTTTATCAATTTTGACAGGTTATCAGATCGGTCTTGAGAGGGTCGACTGTATTCTTTAGTTTCTAAAAATAATTTATTAGGTATATTATACATCTATCGAATTTCCTAAATTTCACCAAAGTTTCTATTTTTTGGGATATTCGTGCTAAATTACATGTCATATTACACTAAAACTTTGCGAGGAATTTTTTTTTTTTTTTTTTTTTGTGTTAGGTTAGTGCACTGTAGTTGTTTTTTCAACTCGTTGGGGCGATAACATGCATTTAGAGAACAATAAGAAAAATTTTGCATTTATGGAGGGCAGAAATATATTTGGACCAAAGATGAGATTGCATTTAGAGAGGTATTGCATTTAGGGGGCTGTATTTAGGAAGATCTGACTTTATAGTTTTTCTTTTTCTTTTTAATTTTAACGCTACATCTGAGTTTATCTTGTTCTCTTATCGGTCAAATCATGACACTTGGGAAATAGGGGAAATAGTAAATGCATATCTATTATATATAATCATATAACATGCATAACTGTATATATTTATATGCCAAGACCGACTACCCCAGCGTGACCTACAGTGGTGCACCAATCAGAAAAATCTGCTGACCTGATACAACACCAATAAAATTTATCAAATCATTTATACCAAATTTGTATTTTAAGCAAAAATATCTTTGACAAACACCTGACCAAGATGTTCTCAAAGTGCTTATCAGAACAAAAATCTTAAATGGTCAGGAGTCGAAAAACTGATCGAGTTACACCACTGAAAAAAATTTATTACATTACTTTTTTATATATTTATATTTTAATCAAATACAGTACTTCGTTATTTATCATTGGTTTTGTTCGAAACTAAAGGTGCAAAAAGGTACGAATATTATTGTTGTAACAATATGAATATTTCATAAAGTTTGTAAAAGAGAAGTTGAGTCGTTTGGAGGTACCAATAAATTTACATTTCTCTGTCCGAATATGAAGTCACGTCTGTTTGTTGATGGTAACCCTTGCTTTTGTTACGATTTTGCTGTAAACATATCGATAATGGAGTAAAACAAGGATGGCCTGCCCAAGCAACGATTACAATCATTATTTCGATCAATTATAATAATTAAACATCATTTCAATCATCCATTGAGGGAGTTTCTTGTGTACCCTCAAAATTTGATAAAATTTTATTTGAATTTTATGGATTCACACCATTTTACCGACACCCATTTAACTGACATCATACGGGTGACAATACACTATTAATATATATGCAACTAATAAAATGCTAATCCTAACCCTATGTGATGTCGGTTAAATGGGTTGCAGGTAAAATGGGGCCAAGAAAATAAGATCCATCTGAATGTATGGATTCATAGAATTCAAAATGTTCATCGAAATTTGGTCAGGTTGTTTTGACATCTGCAAATATATCTAAGTACTTATTAAGCAGTTGTTAATTACTTTAAAAGTACTTATTATAAATACTTATTAAGCAAGTTTAACGCAACCTTATACCAAATAAGCATTAATGTTTTTTTTTTTTAATGTTAATGGTGAGACCTTGCTCTTATCTTTATTAAATTTAATCAAAATTTCTTACAGAATCGGAAAAAATTTTATTGTATAAATCTAATGCTAAGAATAAGAACTCAGACTAACTAAAAGTGCCTAGTAGACACCTAGTTTTTTATCTGCGGCCTAAACCAACCAGAGTGGCCAAGGCTCATCTAGATTTGAGTGTTAGTAATAATATGAGATGGATGTATTAAATATTTGATCCAGTAAGTATACCATGTTTCAATTTTATGCAAAGGATTAATTAAGAAAGGATTAATTAAGTTAGATTCAATATTTGGCTGATTAGAGGCATTGAATGTGTCAAGGGTATAAATAGAAGAAGGTGTGAATAAAGTTGTAGAATCAATTTGTGATCTTGATATGCAATAGGGAATCAATAATGTTTTGTATATTTGACGATTAATTTCAAGAAAGAGTTTAATAGTAAGAGATGTTGCTGTTTTGCTAGATGTAGTATACTTACTTAATGTGTTAATAATGTCAATTGGTACTAAGCCAGAGAGTGTAGAAGCTAAGGAAGGTTTATGAATAAGTTGATGAACTTGAAAACTATCAAGATTTAGAATAGAGGTGTGGAGGTTGTGTGCTTGAGAATGTGAGATTTGAAGTTTGTTATAACTTAAAATATGTTTTAAAAAGCTATGAATAAGGTTAAATAGGGGTTTAGAGGATAGGCAAAATATCCAGTGAAGTGAGTTACTTTTTTGTTGACATATATGACACTTGTTAGGGTAGGAAGGATTCCTTCTATGAAGAATATTAGACATTGGTAGATCATCTAAAAGTAATTTGACTCTGAAAGATTTGTATATAGAGGATTGAAAGTTGTATAAAAGGTTGGATATTTTTTGGTTATTATTGAGATAGTGCCAAGTTGCTTGCTAATTGACTAGAGAGGTAATTGGAATCCATTTTTGGAACCAGTTTTGAGATGACCAGTTAGCGAAGATATGTACGTGACATATTGTTCTAATACTACACCATATAGTGAGTTCAATTAGAAGATTGTTAGAGGTAAAAGTAAACAAAGAGTTGTATATATTAGTTGTATTGAAAGTAAGATATGGTACTTGCTGATGGTTTCATGCTAGTTGGTCAGCTGCATTGTTAAAAATATTATTCTGATTTACATTGACTTTGTGAAATATAATATTTAAATTGTAGGATTTAGAGAAGTTTAAAAGAGTGTTCTAGACAGATCAGTAAGGAGTATTTATAAAGTTTGTGTTATAAGTATTGTGTGAAAGATTGTGAAACTTTTAATAACTGACTGGAATCTGTAAAAATTTGTATAGTGTAGTTTCTAGGAGCAGTGCAAATAGCTGATGCTATTGCTATAAGTTCTGCTTTGTATGAACAAGGCCAGAGTTCGATTTTGGCTTGGAAGGTATGGAGTATAGTTTGATTTTGTATTTGTAGCCAACTAATACCCATAGAGCATTGGGAGGTATCTATGTTTGTAACAGAGCCATCAGTATAAAAATTAAGATTAGAGGCATTTTGATTGTAGATAGCTATTAATTGAAGGGTCTGAGTGGCTTCACTGAGTATAAAGAAGGTAGGTATTTGTGATTGTTTGATAATAAGTATAGGAAGTAGTAGGATAGGAGTAGCATTTGAAGTTAAAATTGAGTGTATAAGGTCCTGGTAGTTGGCATGGAAATTAATTGATTTGTCTGTATTAAGTCTACCAAAAAACTTTGTTGCAAGATTTGTGTGAATAAAAATAGTGCATTTATTAGCTAATAGGTTGGTATTAAGTGGGCAGTTTGTACAAAGTGAAAGTGATATGGGAGTGAGTGGGTATAGTTGTGCTGAGTAGGTAAGATTGTGGCATTGCCAGTGAGTAATGAGTATGTTTCCAGTTGTTATATATTGGCGTTGAGCTTTACCAACAACCAGTTGGTTGTTGAGTAGAGAGATTAGCCAAGGTTTAGTATGTTGGTAGTAAGCTGGTTAAGAAAAAGTAGATGGCAGAAAATTTTAAAATTCTAAGAATAGAAAAACCTACAAAAATTGGCTAATTTCACATAACATTATGATTTACAGAAATCATACCTTTATTCAAACTGCTATAATGTGCCACCAATCTGGCATATTCAAGAATTGTGAAATACATATACCTGAAATGGAGTGATATATATCATGAAGTGTATGGTTTATAGGCATTTTTTGGTGATATACATTCGTAAAATCTTATCTCTTAAACCGTTTGAAAATCATGCCAAATTTGGCCTAAATTTTACTATAAAAACACTTCTGATCTATTTTTTTAAAAATTTAATATATTTAAATGAAATTTTTTTTGATGATAT
>CAJVPY010005637.1:0-11274 GCA_910591965.1 Dentiscutata erythropus
CCCAATTTTGGGTCGATCTTGAATGCCAAAACCCGGGGCATCGTTGTTGCGCCATAATCGCAGATCGTTCACCGATCCGGGACCCGATCGTCGTTTGGGTCACGTTTTAGGTGGTCACGATTTATTCTGCCCGTGACACAATACTTAAGTACGTATGTATATACGTAGCATATACGAATTTACAATCCCAAAAAAGAATTAATAGAATAAAACCAAGTGCATGAATGCAGAGGGTTAGGGTTATGTAACCATAATTTTATTTCTTGGTTAGCGCACCAAGGTCATTTTGTACGCTTGAAAAATATTACATGAACATATCGGTTATCACGTGATTTATGATATTTTTTATTCGGGGATGGTGGTTAACAAAACCTAGGGGGATGGTGACTAGATATACTCTTATATTTGATACTGATAAAAGATTGATATTTTCACATCTAGATTTTCTTAAAGAAATACGAATAAGCAAAGATTGAGGATCTTTATTTTTTTTAATAAACTTTTCTTTTGAATTGGATGATTCTTTCAGACAGATTTTTTTTAGAAGTCAAAATTATTGCATAATTTTGATACAATTCGTTCCTGCAAAAATATATGATAATACGGTAATGCAAAGTTTTAATAAATTGTTTGGGGACAAACAAGATCTTTCATGTTTGAAGTGAATGTACTAATTTCTTAAGTAATCGATGTAGAGATATTATTGTAAAGTGATAGAAGCATAAGAGCGAATACCACCTATCATATGACAAAAGGAATATTATTTACCCTGTTGCAATTTCATTTTACTACAATCATTCTATTATAGATCAGATCATACGATTCGATTTCAGATTTTTAAATGCTTGTGCGATATTATACTCGTGAAGGGTTTCTATTTTCGGGTAATTTTTGATCTAAAATTTTAACCCAAACTTGTGTAATTTAGTTAACAAAAGCAAGTTCAAATTTTTATGGTTTAATTTGATAAAGAAGACTGGTATTCTAAAATCGGCAACAGATAGTTATGGTAAAAAAAGAAAAGACATTTTGTAGATTAAGTTTAAAAATAAAAAAAGCTTATCACTTTTTGAAATACTAGTTTCGTGATAGAAAAAAAAAATAGTACGTATGATATTTATTTTATCAAGCTATTACTTTTTATTAGTACCGGAGTATATTCAATTTGTTGTAATTGTAAAATGGTATCTGAATATAAAGAGAATAAAAGTTCGCAAGGTATAATATAAAAACAAATTAACAAATATAGTTATATAGAAGAGGATAACTATTTATTTCTTGCTTATTTAAATAATATAAATTTTTATTAGTTAAATAATAATTGTACATACGAACGTACGGATCTGGGATAAATAAATGTTGTACAGTTGGCGTATTTGGTAAGGGTCGGGATGAAAGCTGATAAATTTTTTTTTCTATTTTCCTATAAATATTGTTCATAGCGGAGTGAAAACAGATCAAGATCAAGATCTTGAGCAAGTTAGGGGAGCAGATAGAATATATAAGCGATGTGAATGTGTTAATTCTCGAATGATTAAAAATAAATCTGAATTAGCGATAATAATAGTTTAAACAAAATTTATCGTAATTTGTCTACGTTCATTAAAATTTATCTTACAAGGCTTATTACGCATAACTTATTTGTGGGACAGGTCACAATTCTGAAATTACAGGGGTTTACTAATTTCCCCCACCACTTCCCATTGGACGAATACAAATATCATTTTCCATTGGACGAAACCAATTACATCATTGATCAGGGTGGCTAAAAATTTTATGTAACCATCTAATGCGATTACATTGATTAAAATTTTTTTCTTTTTTTCGATGTTTTGCTTGGGGTTTAGCACTTTCAAGTTTTTAGTAATAATTTCATGTAAACGTTTAAATAAATTTTCGCCAAAAAATTTTTATTATACAGTACCTACTTTTTTAAATCATACTGCTATACGAAAATCTGAAAACAAAATAAGTATTGATTTTTTTTTTGGTTTATTTAGTTTTATTTTATTTAAGTGTATGAAAAATTTACTAATTATTTAGCAACTTAGTTGTGAGTAATTTTAGCCATTGCCTATTGAAACGATCCATTATGTTGATCGATTGTTACTAGGTGGAGTTGTCGCTTTTCAAATAAAGAAAATTGGAAGAGTTCAACGGAAGGGCTTTTGAATGGAATTTCAATAATTTTGTTTGCAATTTGGCTAAATTTTTCGAAGAAAAATGCATAATCATGAATTATTTCATTATTTGTTTTCCAATTTTGCCGTAGTATTCTGTTGAATTTCTTGACAGTTGGTAGAAAGTTTTTCATTTTGGAAAATACCAGCATCATTTGGCAATTCTGAATCATCATTTTCATATTTCAAATCAGATGTTTCAATAACATCTATTTTCAACATTAACAATTAGCAAATTAGCACCTATTGAAATATTGTGTCAGGATTTTCCGAAAGCTATTTTTCCGAAGAACTTAATACTGACTAATTATTTTTTCTTTTGGGAAAATGGCTTTTGAAAACTTGTGTACATTATTGTTTAAGTGTTAAAAAAAAATCTATTAATTAGCAATTTGCAGTAACATTTTATTTATTTGCGGTATAGTGACAGTATCAACAAAAAATTCTAAACCTTTTTTATTCATTAAACTTTCTATTTTTTTTTAAACTATATTTATCAAATTTTTAAATATTTTTCTCTCATTTTCAATAACAACTTCACTTTATTTTAAATTTTATTAAAATTTAACAATCAAACTAACTTTTTATATAACTAAACAACAAACAAATTAATTTCACTTTTATTTTTACTCTTAAACATTCATTCTTTCTAACTCCTGCATATTTTATATCCTAATTATTCTCTGCTATACTTTCACTATTATCAATTTCGCCAAAACTTTCTGCTTGTCATAATAATCTTATTCTTTTTAACCTTAGTAAAAATTTTTCTTTTTGATCATACAAAAAACTTAAAACATGGCCTTCAGAATCTTGTTCTAATTCTTGCTCACATATACAATTATTAATTTCATCCAATCTTTTCTTTATATTATTCTCTTCTCTTCATAAACTATATTATTCTCTATTAGTTATTTTAAAAAAATACAATTTTATTATAAACTAACATAAATTAATTTATATATTTACCTTTCTACTCTTGTAAATCCAACTTCATAAATCTCATATGGATAAAGCTCCTTGGATCTTTTAACTGAAATCTTGCATGTACCTTCTACAACTTCACTCTAAGACAAAAGAACTTCCTTCTCTTGCATTAACTTTACAACTTCATCTTCAAGTGAATTCTTTACTTCTTTTGGTAGTAACTTTGCTTAAAGCTCCTCTTCAAATAGTCATGAAAATAACTAAGCTTACTCATTTTGTTAAAAACTTTAACAAAACTCTCCACAAACTTTAAATCTAAAACCAATATATATTGTACAACTCAAAATTCTCTGACAAATCAACACAAAGCCAAATTAGACAACCAATCAGCAAATCCTATCTCTTTTAAACTGTACAAAAATGATCTTCATAACTTTGCCATTGTAGTATAGTGGTTATAGTATATAGCACTGCAGGGCTGTGCGTTCGATTACTACTAGTAGCATGCTAGACCCAGTACACTGAGGAAGCATTACTGACTATAATTGAATATTCAACTTTTACTTAACAATATTATTTATTTCTATTCTTTCTTTAACTTTATATTTATTTTTATATTAACTTTTTTTTATATATATACTCAAAACTTCTTTTAAAAATACTATACTTATTTATTTTACAAAAAACTTACATCTTACGTATTTTATAGAGCCCTTATAAAACTTTATACTTATTCAGAACTCATCTAGATTTGTATAAAGTTTTCAAATCTAGATGAGTCTTGGCCACTCTAGTAGGTTTAGGTTACAAATAAATTAGTCTGAGCTCTTATTCTTGCATATAATTTATATTTATTTGTTTTTATACAAATTAAGTTTTTTTATATAATTTTATTATATAACTACTTATATAAATTATTCAATAAAGATATGAGCAAGGCCTTACCTTAATATTAAAAAAAAAAAAAAAACAAATAAAATAATTATCAACCATTAATAACAATAATATTAGTATTTTAAAATAAAATAATTATTAACAATAATGACAATATTATATTCATATACATAGAAGAGTTTATATTGTTTAGATGGCATTTTTTCCAGAATTTCATATGATTTTCTAACATATTTGGTAGAAGATTCTGGAGAGACAGAAAGTCTTTGATTTTTTGCCAAGATGTCACAAAAACTTTCCTTTTTTTTTACTCATTTTTTTACTAGGGCTGGTGAAAGTAATAGTAGTAGTATTTGTATCTTTCTTTCTTTAAGTTACAACAATATTAGTTACAACTGATTCAATATGATTATTAATATTCTCATCTAAAAGATCTATATCATTCATTGTAAATAACAACCCAGATTGCCCTAATGCACCAACATCATCAACATCAATAGATATTAGTGGATTATTTGATGTATTTGATTTTAATTTAGTAGCTTCGTTGATTAAACTTTTTACGGTGTATTTTAAGAAAGAGATTTCTATTAACGTATAAAATTTTTGTTAGACATATCAGTAAGTAAATAGTTTAATTATAATTATATATACATATATAGTTATATTTATCTTTTTTATCAGGACTTCTAGAATGACAGCGAGAATGTTTATTAGGTGATCTTTGACTGCGACTTTCGTTATCTTAGTGCAAACAATAAGGTAGTGTTACTGATTGACAGTTGTTTTAGCAAAGTGGTGTTACTGATCAATGGTTTCAACAAGCTGGTGTTGCTGATTGTTGCCATTGTTGAAACCTATGATAAGGTTTTGATGATCAAAATAGCAAATTTTGAGGTAATATGGAAGGTGAAACCGAACATCAACTTAAAACGATACTGATTCTGTAAGAGCTTCTACCACGCATTTTTCAAAAAAAATTTTTTTAAAAAAAAAGAAAGAAAATTGAGTAGAGTATTTTGAGAGAAAAAAGAAAAGCAATTGCATGTAACGGTAACCAAAAAAATAAAAAAGGAAATTAATTGAGATATTGGATATTTAGTATTTAGTAGAGAGAAAAAAGAAAGATAATTGTAAGTATCCAAAAAACAAAAAAGAAAATCAATTGGGTTATCAGGTATTTGGTATTTAGTAGAAAAAAAAAAAAAAGTAATTATATGTATCCAAAAAACAAAAAGAAGTGTTATTAGGATTTAGAAAAAAAATGAAAAGCAATTATGAATATCCAAAAAATGAAGAGAAAAAAGAAAAGAAAAGAATTTATTAAAAACAATTGGGTTATAGGATATTTGGTATTTAAATTGAAAGAAGAAAGAGTGATTTATTTATATTAATTTTACCTATTACTAATTACACTTTCGGTTAATATATTAGTATATAAAAGTATAATGACAGTTATAGTAAAGATTTTTTCGAGTTAAGTGAAAAAGTCAAAAAATATTATTAAAAAAAAGAATGATGCATAAGAGTCAAATTTGCAAACATATGATAAAAAGAATGAATGACCTATTTATAATTTTTACAGTCAGGTCAAATTTTCAGAAGTTGAATGATTTTATCTTTGATTGTATATGATATACTTTAAAATGCATTATTAATTCTTAATTTAATATCGAAATAAAATTTACAGTCAGATAAATTGTATAAAGTAAATATATATTATTATGTAATTTAGAAATTACACAATTTGGAATAATTGCATTAAACAAATGAAAGACCTATTGGTATGCTGTTTTTTTTTTTTTTTTTTTTTTTAATGTTAAAGGTGAAACCATGCTCTTATCTTTATTAAACTTAATGAAAGCTTTTTATATAATTAAAAAAGGTTTTATATTTTAAGTCGAGTGCTAATAATAAGAACTCAGACTAACTAAAAATGTCAAATAGACAAGCCTAGTTTTTTATCTGCGGCCTAAACCTACCAGAGTGGCCAGGCTCACCTAGATTTGAGATAGATTAAAAATATGTGAAGAGTGTGTGCAGAATTGGATCCAGTTAGAATACCAAGATAATAGTTTTAAGAGAGATGTTTGTAAAGTAATGTTAGAGTTAGTTATTACAGGAAGTATATTAGTTGTAGATATAGGTGATGAAGTTGTTTGTGATTGTAAAGGTTGAGGTTGGGGTCTAGAGGCACAGTAGAGAATCCATATGTTTGTGTATAATTGTTTGTTAATATGAAGAAGTAGTTGTATAGTAATTGATTTAGCTATTTGATTTAATGTAGTATATTCTCAAATTGTATATATAATATCTAGTGAAATAAGTCCAGATAGTGTGGAAAAGATTGAGGGTTTGTCAGAAGAGTTGTGTGTTTGAAGGCTATCAAGATTAGAGATTTGGTTATGCAATTGACAAATTTGAGATTGAGAAACTTGAAGTTTGTGAGAAGTTAAAATTGTTTGCATAGAATTTTGGATAAGATGATATAGAGAGTTTGGAGAAGGGCAAATTGTCTAGTGTAATGTAGAGCTAGTTTGTTAACACTTGTGGCAGGTATTAGGATAAGAATGGTTTCTTTTGTGTAAGATATGAGGAACAGGAAGTTCATCAGTAAGTAACTTAATTCTAAATGTTTTGAGTGTAGAAGATTGAAAACTGTGGGCAAAGTTGGAAACTTTTTGGTTGTTGTTAAGATAAAGCTAAGTTGCATCCCAGTTGATATGCTGGGAGATTTGTATCCATGGTTGAAAATGATTTTGGAAAGACCGGATAGCGAAGATTTTAGCATAGTATATTGTTCGAATGCTACGACGAGTAGGAAGTTCAAGAGAGTAACTGTTTACAAAAGGAATGTATGTAGGATTATAAATGTTACTGGGCTTGAATATAAGGTGTAATATATTGAGGTGATCACAAGCTAGTTGATCAGCTTTATTGTTAAATATATCATTCTGGTATGCTTTAACTTTGTGGAAGGTAATTTTTAAGTTATAGGATTTAGTAAAGTTGAGAAGTGTATTCCATATAGACCAGTATGGAGTGTTTGAGGGCTTGACATTGGTTGTTTGCTAAGTTAGGCTGTTGTACTTGGAGATTACAGATTGGGAGTCTGTAAAGATATGAATGTCACAGTTTCTAGGTGCGGTGCATAGAGCAAATAGAATTGCGAATAATTCAGCTTTAAATAAATATGGCTATAAAGAAATTTGAGCATGGAATATTTGAAGAATGTTATTGTTAAGGCATTTGATAAAGTTGGGGATGTGGTGTTGAAGTTGAATATCTCAAATGTTTTTAATATTATAAATATATAAGTGGAGAAGAATGCTAGTAGAAATAGTGTGACAGAGTTTTGCCTTGTGTTTAACAAGATTAATATGATGCTTAAAGATTTTGTCACATGTTGATTGATTTAAAACAAAAATTATGAAGTCTATATTCTATAGTAAGAATAATAACTGTGTTAATAATATAATGAGCTTGGGTATCTGTTATTTGTTTAGTACTAGCAATTTTAACTAGTTGAGAAGATTCAGAAATGATAAGTTAGGATTGTTTAGTGTATTTGTTATTAAGTGTAAACTAGCAGCTAAGAATCTTGAAAGGCTAGTGGGCAGGCCAAAGTGGAAGTATTTCATTGTTAAAGGAAATTGGGTGATAGGTATTAGATTTAGCATTGAATGATAGAATTGATTTAGTTGGGTTAACTTTAATGTTGGCCATATTATAGAAAGATTCTGCTATGAGCAGAATGTTGGTTAGTTCCTTTTAACTAGATACAATCCAAAGAGTATTGTCCATATAGGCCAAAACAGAGCAGTTACTTTCAAGGTTGCTTGTAGTAGAGTTTTTAAGATTAGTAATCCAAGAAGTTGAAATTGAGTATCCAGAAAAGGTTGAGTGTATGTGAGTGATGAGAGGGTCACAATATATTTGCTACAGTAAAGGAGTAATAGTCTCTTCTTGATCAATACTATTTTGAACCTGGTATGAATCTGTCAAACCAAAATTGGTTATGACTTCATTTTGGCAATTATTAAGAAGGTCTATAAGGATATTAATAATGGGTTGAGGAAGAGAAAAACAGTAGAGAGCATGCTAGAAAATATCAAAATTAACTGAGTTATAGGCTTTACTCATATTTTGAGATAATAGCCATAACTCTTTGTAGTTGCAGTTAGCATCTTCAATAAGATTGTTTAGAATATGGATAAAAATAGATGTGCTGTTGCCAGGTAATGCAATATAGTTAAAGGGTGAAAGAATTGGATGTGTAGAAAAAACTTTGTTTAATCAGTTAGTAAGGATTTTGGTGTATATTTTTCTAATATGTTCAATTAAGCTAATAGGATAAGTAAGATTTAAGTTCTTATCAAATGCATTGTTCTTAGGTATAGGGTAAATTCTGCTATGTTTTCATGACTAAGGTATAGTGTTGAGAGATAGGTAGCAATTAAAAAGTGCAGTAAGAATGGTGATGCAGTGATGGCTAAGATGTTTGATCATTTTATAGCTAATGCCAGTAGGTTTACAGGCTTTGCTATTAGGAAGTTTAGAAATGATTTACAAGACTTCATCTTCTATTATAGGAGTAGTGAGTGATAAATACCAGTTAGAATTAATGTAAGGGCGAGAGTTGTAGTGTTGTTGCCAGAAGTTATTGAATAGGTTTAAGTTAATAGGTTTGTAAGCTATCTAGTCAGAAAAATGTGTTTGAATATGTGATTTAATTTGGAAAGGATTAGTAATAAGTTGATTTGGTAATTTAATATTAGTAAAGTGAACAGGTGGCTGGTATCGTTCAAGTATGCTGTTAATAGCTTGAGTAGGCTTAGAGACAAGTGTTTCATATCTTCTTTTTGAGGCCTGATTAATTTGCTGTCTAAGGCGAAGTGAATGTTTAAGATGGTATGCATGATATACTTGTTTAAAAGTATTATAAACATGTTGTAGCCATGGTTGAACAGTATCAAGAGCAAGTGAGGATAGTGATTGAAGATTACACTTAGAATAGTTATTGATTGAGAGGATGTAAGAATTAATATATGGAAGGTAGAGCTAAGAGTAATTGTTTTTTTCAATGCTATTAAAAGTTTTGATGAGATGGCCAAGTTTTTTAAGTCCAATGTGGAGTGCTGTATATTGTGGGCTGTATTTGTGGTTGTAACTACGTTTATAAGAGATTTTGTTAGAGATTGTTTTAGTTGCTATATGTGTAATGCAATGCTGAATTTTGTGCTATGTTGTATCAATGCTTTCATTAGTATCTATAGTAGTTGGAACACAGCTTCGAACCATTAGTTGTGTGGTAAGCTCTGAGAACTTGAGCCATTGTTCACAAGAAGTGGCCTTATAGTCGAATATTCGATGACTAATGTTAGTATAAAGTCAAGGTGGTTTGCTGTAGACATTAGGAAATGTCCAAGAAGTAGAGAGAATTATATGGTCACTAAGAGTACAGGTTTTACTGTTGTCAAGGTTGTATAAGAGAAGAAATTGTATATTGAAAGTATTAGTCCAGATATAGTTAATTCTGCTAGATTTATTATTGTTAGACCAGATAAAGTAAGTGTTGTTAAAATGTGCACCAATATCAAACATGTTAAAACAATATAAAAAGTTAATAAGTTTAAACTTAGAGAAAGAATTAAACTCGCTATCATGTATGTTAAAGTCTCCCAAGATAATGGGTTGTAAGTTATGTTGTTGGGCCTGTAGTATCCAATTGATGACTATGTTTTGGGTAAGGTTGCGTTTGGTAGAGTCAGTTGATGAGAGGTAAACAGAAATTATTTAAAGTTTGATGTTACTTTTAAAGAAAAGATCTAGTGCAATAGCTTCACCAGGATGTGTAAAGCAGCTATGAACGTGGGGCTTGAGATGGTTATGAATCATAATAGCTACTCCTTCCATAGAACTGTCAGAATTAGACCAGTAATATGTATAAAGGTTGTTATTACAAAAAGAGAGTTTGGTTTTGTTTGCAATTTTGGTTTCAGTAATGCTAGCAATTGAAATATCATGGTTTATGCAGTAATTATACCATATTTGCCATTTGGAGGCTCTGACATTATGGATAGCAATAGTAAAGTGTAAGTCACGTGAATTGGGTTGTTCAGGTTATGAGTATATGATTTGAGAGGAATAAAAGGGTTAAGATAAATAGTACTAAGGTAAGGTACAATAATGTAATCTGGTAAAGGACAAGGCTTTTCTGGTGAATAGATATGTGCTTCACTATGGTCAGTTTTAACAGATATAACAATTTGTTCATAGAGTTTGTTCCACAAACCAATTTTGAGTAAATATAGGGAAAAAGAGTTAAGAGTTTGAGGAGCTTGAATTGGAGGAGAGCTTATGGATAAAAGAAATTAGTTAAAACAAGTACGTAGATCATAAGGTGTGAGAGAATTGTAATATAGACTTTATGAATGTCTTCTATATTGTCGCTCACCGTATACTCAGCTCTTATAGTTCCACAAAAATTAGAAGTACTCTGGTTAAACATTAGAGTACCATTATTATTAAATTTTTCTGGTTAACCACCTGCCCGCTTACATCATTTTTCTCTTCAACTACAATGAAAGTATCTTTTGAAGAGGTGGTGGCTGCATTAATATGATATGTAGAAGACAGGATTAATGAAAAGGGGACTCATTAAGGAATAATAAGTTTTCAACAAGTGTTGGGGCTTGGAAGTTTATGTTGTATTTTTCATTAAGAATTTTTTCTGTCTGAGGATAGGCTAGTTGTTGATAATATTGGGTGAGTTCATGAAAAGAGGGCTGTTTGGAATGAAGTTCAAAGAATGTAATAACTCTGGCTAGGAAGTCAGTACTAATTACTTCTTCAGTAATTTTGTTAATTGCATTCTCTTGAGTTAGGTTGTAAATTTGTAGATTTTTAGCGGCTTTGATTTGGTAAGCATTAAGGTATTGGAAAAAGAAACCATTATAGCGTTTGGTAGATGAGTGTATATGATAGTTAGTACAGTAATCTTGTTTAGCAAAGATAGCTAGTTTGTCAAGAAGTTGGGTTGGGATAGGTTTGAAAAAGGTAGCTTTGTGCTCAGTATTAAGGTCAAAGATAGAAGAGTTGATTTCAATCTGAGGTAAATCAATTTCTACTGGGTACTCTTCGTAGGATTTGGTAAGTAGATCTTTGAAAAATTTAGTTATATCATGTCTGTGATTTTGGACATAATCACAGTTTTCATGTTTACATGTTAGAATATGGAAGTTAAGATGTCTAAAACATTCATTTCGGTGGT